>JASEKS010000204.1:153467-188088 GCA_030770415.1 Pleoardoris graminearum
ATAATAAAATAAATAATATAATAAATAATATAATAAATAATATAATAAATAATATAATAAATAATATAATAAATAATATAATAAATAATATAATAAATAATATAATAAATAATATAATAAATAATATATATATATTTATATATTAATTAAATAAATAGTGTAGCTGTAGTAGCTTAAGGTAACTAAAAGGGGTTTTAAAAAAGAAGGAGTATATATATACCTTTATACTTAATATATTAAAAAAGTTAGATAAGGCTAAGTTAAAAAAGATATAGTATCTTACGCTAGCGCGCTTAGCGTACCCCCTAAAAAAACGTTAAATTAATAAAGTCTAGTATAGATACTATATTCTTTAAAAAAGAAATACGTAAAATACTACCTATATATCTCTCCTCTATTTTATAGTTAATAGTACAACTAAACGTTTATTAAATAAAAAAAATACTTACTAAAATATTATCGTTCTTCTTCTTTAAAGGTCCTAATACTACTCCTCCTCTTATTAACGCTAATAATAAAATAATTTTTATTAATTTTAAGGCTTCTAAAATAGTATTTAGTATAATTACTTAAGCTTTTTTTATAATTTTCTTCTACTTTACGGGTAATAATAAAGATATAATTTTAGTAAACGCTTACTAGTATAGATATCTTATTAATCTAAAAGTAGCTAACCTTAATTATAACTTATTAAATAAAGTTATAGTTATCCTTAATAATAGGTACTAGCCTAATAAGTTAATTAGATTATTAATAAAGAATATAGTTAAAGTTATAAATGTTAAATTAGTAGTATTAGTAATAGCAGTTTTAATAAGTATAGTAAAAATAAAAAAAATAAAAAAAATATAATATATAGTTTGTAGTAGAGTTAATAAATAAAATAAATATTTTATAAATGCGGTAGGTACTCTTTAGTATAAAAGATATAATAAAAATAGTAGTAATAGTAGAGATAATAGCGAAGGTAATAAATAGTAAAGCCTTTAGTAGGTACTAGAGTAATTAATATTTAAAAGTTTTAAGGGGGGCCTACTTATATAGGTGTATTTAGTGCGCAGGCTAAGTAGATAAGTAGGCGTACTTAGTGTTATAGTTAACTATCTTTATAGGTAAGGAAGATTTGCAATTATAAATAAAAATATTAATTATTATTAAACGCTACACTACCTATATATATGTGTGTAAGCGAAGCAAAAAGTAATAGAAATAAATATAACCTCTGTTTTATATAAAAATAAAGTTAAAAATGTGACTAATAGGTTACAACAGCAGTTGTCGGCCAATAATATAATAAGTAATATAATATATAAAAAAAATTCTTACTATATTATTAATTAGAAACTAATTCTTTTCTAATTTTTTTAATACCTTATTTTTTTTTTTTTTATATTATAAAGTTATTATTAAAAACTATATAATTATAAAAAAAGTACTGTATATACTATATAACTTAATAATTAGTTCTTAAAAATACTACGCTAAATTTAATTAAAAAAGATAGTACTAAGATAGATACGTAATAACTACTTAATAGTACTTAATAGTTTTATAGTTTAGTAATTTATTATTTTATATTAACTTATACTTACGTATTTACTATTATAATTAATACTAAATAAGTATTTATAAAAAATAATAGCGTATTTACGGTAAAAATTACGGTAGTTAAAATATTATATTACTAACTATAATATAGTACTTTTATAATTATAAATCTAAAAGGCGCGCTTCTAATATTATAAAATAGACCTAAATATATATATATAAGCCTATACCGGATACCGTAAAGTATATAATATTTATAAAATATAATAATAGCTTATACTAAATATTATAAAAAGTACTATAAAAGATATTATAAAGCATATAATATTTATAGAATAATATTATAACTAAACCATTATAACCTATACTAAGTATAGTAATTACTAATAATATTTAGTACTATAAAAATATAACTTATTAATAAAAATAACTATCGCGTAATAGGTAAAGTTCTTTAAAGCCTAGGGCTATAAATAAAGTAGTTATTATATTATAATTTACTTATATTATAAAAAAAAGAGCTAATTAGGTTATTACTTATAAATATATATTAGTTACTAAAAGTATATAGTAAATTACTTTATAGGGGTAATAGTAATAACTATATATATATTTATATATTAATTAAATAAATCGTATGGCTGTGGTGGCTTGGGGCAACTAAAAGGGATTTTAAAAAAGGAGGAGTATATGTATACCTTTATAAGTAATAACTAATAAGTATAGATAAGTTAAAGAAGAACTAGTAGTATAATAGAGATATTATTTTAGGTATATAAAAGCACTTACTAAATAAAAGGACGAATATAAAAAACTATCTAAGCTTTATTAAAAAGGTAATAGAGTATACTAGTATAGGTATAAAATAGGTAAAGAATATAAGAAGTTTTAGGGCCTTATTAGGCTAAATACTTTTAATATAATAATAATAACTAGTAAGTTTAAAGTAATATAAATAAGTAGCTAAATATATAACTAAATAAAATAAAATATTTTATATTATATATTTTATTATAACTCTAAAACCTCTAGATATCTATTAAGACTACCCCTTTCTCTATAATATTACCTTTTAACTTTTCCCCTTTAAATTTCTAACTTATTAGAAAATAATTTTTTTTTCTATTTATATTTTTTAAACTTTTTATTATTTTTCTAGTATATTTTAATTCTCTTCTATTATTTTTTATATATATAGAAGATTTTAGAGTATTTATATTAATAAAATACGTTTTCTCTTTTAAAAAATAGTCTAAACACGTATTTATGATAACTAGACTCCTTTTATATTAATAGTCTTTTATTTTCTTTATTAGAACTTCTAATTAAATTTTTATTAATAATTTATTTATCCCTTAGAATTAAATTTAAAAGTTAATCTTTTTTAATATTATTTATATTATTAATATTATTATTTTTAATACATTGTACAGTGTTATAAATACATTTTAAGTTTATTTAAATTAATAATAATTAAATAAAATAAATTACTTATTATAATAATAGTTAAACTTTAAATTTAAGTTTTAAAAAATTTACTACTAGTTTAAGAAAATAGGAGTTTAGGTTTATAAAAGTTAAAATATTTTTTAATATACTATAATATTAATAATATTGTACGGAGGCAGTAATTCTAGAAGTAATAGCTAATTTTTTAGTAATTATATAAATCTATTATTATATAATAAATTCTTATTAAAAATTTAGATTACGTAACCTCTACTAGTCCCAACAGAATATAGTTAAAAATATTTACTAACTATAAAGTTATAGAAATCTTAAAAAGAGATTTAAATAATTACTATATTTAGATTATTATATTTTATTATACGTAATTAATATATAATATCTAAAATCCTTATAAAATTCTACGTAATATTTTCCTTAAAAGATTATTATTTACGTATTATTAGCCTTCGTAATTAATTATATATAAATTTTTAAAAAAGGTATTTTTTTTAATTATATTTTTTTTCACCTCTATGTAATAGTAGTAGTAATAGTAATAATATAAAGGTATATATATACTCCTTCTTTTTTAAAACCCCTTTTAGTCGCACCGAGCCATTACAGCCACACTATTTATTTAATTAGTATATAAATATAGTAATAGTAGTATTTTAATAATAAAATTTTTTTTTAAAAAAATAGTAAAAGAAGTTAAGCTCTAGTAAAAAAATCCTATAAAAGTAGTTAAAATTATTTAAGCGTAAGGATATATATATACGTAGAATTAGACTAGATAATAAAAAGAAGTATATTATAGTACTATAAGATAGTTATATAAAAGCTTACTATTAGAACATTAATATTTATTCTATTAATAATTAGTACCTAATATATATTTACTAATATATTATTTAATAAGCCTTATATAAGAAGATTAAAGCAGTCTATAAAAAGTATTATATTATATTTTTATACTTTAATTACTATTAAAAAGGTTATAGATTAATAGCGCTAGTAAAAAAGTTATTATAATTATTACTTAAAAAGTAAGCTTATTAATATAAGTTAATGTTTTACAATTATAAAATATAGTAAAAATTTAAGTGGCTAGTTTAAAATTTTATAATATTATAGTAATAATTCTAAAAGAGGACACTCCCGAGTAGGAGTATAAAAGACTTATTTATTCTTTTATATTTTATTTTTATTATATTTTACCTCGCCTACTAACAGTCTGTAAATTAATAATATTATTATAGCCTTATTACGTAATTTAAAATAATATTTTTTTATTTAATTTTACGTAAGCCTTTATACTACTCGTTAAACTTTTTACTAAAATAATAACACTATAAAGGCCCGCTAAAGTAAGTTATATATACACCTAGCTTATTTAGCTTTATAGAATAAAAAAGAAATTATATCTATTATTATTAGTACCTACGTAGCCTACAGAATACCTACTACCTAGTTAATAATACCTACTAGTTAAGAATAAAAATATATCTAGTATTACCCGGCCCTATAGTAATACGTTACTTAATTAAAAATATTTTAAATTTTAAGCGCGTACTCCTAGACGCGTATTATTTTATTTACTTAGTTTTAATATTGTCTAAGACTTACTATAAGTTTCTTATACTATTTACTCTTTTTTACCTTTTATATATACTTTATAGTCTCTACTTAAGTAAGAAAACTCTTTTTTATATATTAGTTCTTTTAGTAGTATACGCTAAGTACGTAACTAAACTTATAAAAAGTAATAAACTTTTACTTCTTAGTTTAGCTAGCAGCTATCTTAAGCACTATTTTAATAAGTTATTTATAAAAAATTTATTAATTACTAAAATACTATAGACTACTTTTAGGGCTAGGATTATAGTATTACTATATAGTTTTTACGTAATTTTATTAATAAAAAGCGCGTCTATAATAAGAATAGGTAATAAATTTTTATTAATAGCTTAAGATATAACGGCGGTAATAGTAACAGTATAAAATAATTTAAAAAAAATTAAATAAATATTTAGTAAAACTTTAAAAAGTAAGAGATAGTATAGTATAAAGTATAGGTAGATAGCTAGACTTATATAAAGGCTAAATATTATAGGCTCTAGGCACTAGCCTAACGACTCTATTAGTTTTAAAGTTTATATACCTAATAATCTCTAAATTAACTAACCGCTTTATATATAATTGCGAGTAGTTACTAATCTATAAATATAGATTAGAATATAAATAGAGCGTTACTATATTTAGTAAAGTATTTTACTTTTACTAAAAAGAAGAAGTATAACTTTTAAGGGTTTAAAATTTATATTACTTATATATAGCCTCGTTAGTATTATATAAGCTATTTAGTATTTATTAAGTTTTTGTTATTACGTTGTACTGCGGCTTTATAAAGCTCGTAAAGTACGTTAATTAAATTCTAAAAGAGGGAATACATTATATATAAAAATATATATATAGTTTTTTTTATTAAATCTCTTTTAGTCGTCTACACAGGTATTATAGTTATACTTATTATTTAATTAATATATAAATATATATTATATTTAACTTATATTTTATATAACTTTTATTTAATTATAGTATCTAGTTTATATAGTCTTAATTTATTTTTATTTATACTAGTATTAAAAAAGTAACTTAAAAATTAATTTATATTAGAATCCTTATTAAGCTAATTTAATTTAATTTAATTTAACCCTATTTACTAGTATAAATATATATACACTCTTTTTTATTAAAATAATACTTATTATAGTCCCTCTATAGATATTATAATTATATTATATATATTTATATATTAATTAAATAAAAGAATATAGCTATAGTGGCTGTATAGATAACTAAAAAAAGTTTTAAAAAAGGAGGAGTATGTGTATATCTTTATACTTTATATATTAAAAAAGATAGCTTAGACTAGGTTAAGAAATATGAAGGCATGCACATACTCCTCCTTTTTTAAAACCCCTTTTAGTCGCCTACGCAGCCACCACAGCCACACTATTTATTCGATTAGTATACAAATATAGGTTAAGAAATATAATTATATTATTTACTTAATTTTACACTATATATATTAACTATAAAAATATATATATTCTTTTTTTTAAAACTACTTTTACTTACTTTAAGCTGGGCTAGTAAATAGTTAAAAATTATATTAAAAACTTTAGATTTTCCATAACTTAAAATATTAAAATTTTAAAAAGTTTTTAAAAATATAAACTATTACTAGATAATTATAAAAAATAAATTAATAAAAATTTAATTTAAACTAGATTTATATATTTCTTAAACTTTATAATATATAATATAATATTATCTTTTTTTATAGAACAATTTTTAGTAATTTATAATAAATATAATATTTATTTATAAATTATAATAGTTTAATAAATATATATATTTATATATATTAAAATTTTCGTAATAAATCTATTATAGTTATTAAGTTATAATTACGTTTATTAAAAAAAATTTTAAAATTTTAGTTTTTAATTATATAAAATTAATTCTAGTTTATATAACTAAATTTATTTACTAGTTTATTCTAAACTACTATAATTATACTTATTATTTAATTAATATATAAATTTTATATATTTATATATTTGTATCTTTTTACTATAATTTATATATTATAATTTATACTAATTATTATATAATTAATTTAGGTCGGTAACGACGATGAAAATACGCTACTAAAAGAGACCCTAGCTGAGGGAAGGATAGGTGGGTCATGCGTCTTAGTCCTTGTAGATGAGGCATTGCCGTTTGTATCTGTTCTTCCTCCAATAGATACTCTGAATCTCTCTCACTATTGCCAAAGCAGTCATTTGGAACGCGCCTCTATAGTCCAAAACGATTTTGAGGCACAATGCTCCGGCGCTCCCACGTCTCATCGGTCTCATGTTCCTGGAGGCATAGGCTAGCAGGGATAAACCCATGCGGACCAGTCCAAACTAGGTTCGCGCCAAAACGTCAAACTCATGCCCGCGGAGGTCTAACTGTCTGAGGCCAAACATTCGCATCGTGAACTTGGGCGCGGTTACATGTAGCGCCATGAAAAACCCGCCCACACCATCGCAGCCTAGGAGCCTGAAGGGGTATATATATGCCTTGCTAACCAGCAAGGTCTTGCATCCATCATCCAAGCAATCATTTCAACCTCTCTTCTCTACCTTATTCATTCACTTCTGTTCTTTCCGCCGGTCGGTAATTGTTTGATCCATTCGCTCTACCGTACATCGCTCTACCCATCCAATCGCCTACCGCAACCATGCAATTCTCCATCGTCGCTGTCCTCCTCGGCCTTGGCGCCTTCGCCGCCGCGAACCCCACGCCCCAGAACGCGGGTAGGCCTGTTGCCAGCGGCAACTGCTGCGTCGCCAACACGTCCTTGAAACAAGATGCCTGCAACGCGCCACAAGGAGCTGGCCGCTGCGTCCCAGGTGGTGGCGGTGCCAACTGTAAGTTCTGCGACTCGCCTTGCGTCCAAGGCCGCTCGACTGACCATGCAACACAGGCAACGGAGCGCTTAACTGCGTAGTCCAATCGGATCTTCAATGCACCAACACCATTCAGGAGCGTGGAAAAGATCTCTGCCGTGCCAAGGCTGCCGGCGGAGGCCTCATCGATGGAACCAAGATCATCCAGAACCTTAACCAGGCAAAGACCAACTAAGAGGCGAACGCTGAGTGAATGGAAGATGACGAGAAAGAACATTTGTAAATAGTAAATATACCCGATGCTTTCTTGTCATTTTTTTTCTTTTGCCCTTCAAGGCCTCCGATTAATTTGCACTGTCCGATGTATATCGCTACGGTCAAGAGTTTGATAGATGTAATCATCTTTGTAATGTTCAGGCGTCATGCACATGTGCATATAGTAACTAGAATATCTATTACAGGATCGACAGAGCATGTACTGTCCTTCATTAGCCAGCAACCCCCACTAACTGATATATGGTACACATCTCCGCTCTCTTCTTTAAGGCTCACTTCTATCGTCGTTACCGACCAGAGCAGATTATATAATAACTAGTATAAATTATAATATAATAAATATACGGCAATTAAAGGGAACATTAAATAAATATATAAATAGGGCGCTATAGAATACTATAGAGATAAGTGACTCTTTTCTTTATCTCTATCTTATTAATTTTCTTGCAGTAGTTCTTTCTCTAAATATTTCGTACCAATTACGAGATAGCCTCTTTTAATATAGTATCCAGATCTTAAATATACTATAGTAGCGTAATTAAAAAAAAAGATCTATAAAAAAGTTATACTTTTTAAAATTATATAAATGTTTGATTTTTATAATTTCTTATATAAGATAATAGTTAAATTAAATTATAGAAACCTAAAACGTTAATAAAATATTAAGTAACTATAAATTATATAATCTATAACTAAAATTAACTATACTAAGTTTAATAAATACTATATAAAAATAAATATAAAATAAAGATTTTTATTTAATTATATAACTATTCTTAATATAATATAAAAGCTTATAGTATATAAAAGATAATTATTATAAATATTTATTATAGTAGAACTTTAGTTACTAGTTTAAATTAATATAGAGCATCTCCACTATAAATATATTTATTAAAAATAATTTTTTAATTATTTTAATTACTATAATAACTATAGTCGTATAACTTATATATTAATATTTAACTTTTTTATATAATAAATATAAAATAGTAAATAGTTTTAAAAGCCTACTACTGTATTATGTAGTTTTTTTTTAACTTTAAGCTAAATATCTTTTATAGAAAAAGCTAAAGAGGCTAGTAACTAAATATATAAAAGAAAAGTCTACTTAAATAGTACTTATATAAAAATAGATAAGAGTTTTAAGATACTAGATTAGTAGTAGGTATATAAAAATATACTTTTTTTAATAAACTTAAATTATAAAAGCCGTACTTACTATACTAATTATATAAGTTAGTATTAAGCGTATTTTTAATAACGTACTCTACGGGCGAGTTGCCTATATAAGTAAATTATTTACTCTTACTAAAACTTTACTAAAACTACTACTATTTAGTATATAATAGTATAATTTAACTTTTTATAATATAAAATAATATAAACTATTATTTAATGTCTACTTTTATACCTTTCTTATATATTTACGTATTATATTTAGCTATATTATACTATTTATAGCGCCTTTAAAATAATTTATTTACTTTATTATATGTCTATATTTTTACTTTCTTTTTATTACTACGCGCCTTAAACTATTATAAAATAGTTAAAGAAGTATTATTCTTTACTAATTATAGTCTCTTTTATATAAATTAACTATTTTTAATATAATTTATTATTATATAAAGAGAGGTAAAGTGTAGCGTTAAGATACTAGTCTAAAAAAGTATAAGCTATAAAAAGTTATTCCCCTGGATATAATTAAAAAAATAAACCTATATAAAAATTTTAAAAAATATTTTTATATTAGTTAATATAAAACTTAAACTTATAGCTATAGCGTATAGCTTAATATATAGTTTAATATATAGCTTAGCGTACTAAAGTTTAGTATACTAGTATAAGACTACTATTACTTTTACTCCTTTTTTTAGGCTAGGTAGTACTATAGTATTATAATACTATAATATACCTACTATAATATATTATTATTATTAAAGTTATATAATAGAATCTAGTATAGTAATATAAATACTAGTATAAATACTAACACAGATACTAGCACAGCGTTTATTTTTAGTAGTTTATAGAGTATAGTTAGTTAATATTTATTAATATACTAATAGTAACTTTACATTTCTTAATTATTCTTAAAAATAATATTATAATAATTAAGTTTTATATATCCGTATATAAAAATATATTTAATAATAACTTTTACCTATAAGTAGTAAAGGTAGTTATAAAATATTTATTATTTAGTATACAAGCGTACATCGATAAAGTTAATACTAATATGGTTAATACTAATAAGGTTAATACTAATAAAGTTAACGCTATAGAAGTTTTTAATATATTAAAAAGGAGATACTATATTACTATATACTACGTGCTTACTAGAACTAAAATAGATAAGTATAAAATAGTAATAATAGTAGGGGAAGGTATTAAAATATATTTACTAGTATAGTATAACTATATATAGTATATTAAAAATACTAGTCTAATTATACGATAAAGTACTAAGCTATAATAGTTTATAAGAAAGATATATATAAAAGAAGTAGTAAAAAAATAAAAGATCGACTTTATATTTAAAATAATAGATAGTATATAAATATAGGAAGTACTTAACGTAGTAGTAACTACTAGATTAGTAAATATAGCAGCTATTACGTATTAATAAAAGAAAAATATAAATAGATATAGATATAGGTTACGAATTCGTATAAGTATTAGTAGGTATTTATATATTTATAAGGTAGACGGAGGGTTTAAAGAACTATAACTAGAGCTAGATAAATAATAGCTCTTTAATACTGTCTATAATATCTAATAAAAATTAACTTAATAGTTAAATATAAGATAATAATTATTATTTATAATATATAAAGCTATAAAGGCCCTACTATATAATTTATATTATAAAGTATCCTTATTTACTTCTTTAAATATAATTATTTTTTATTATACTAATACTAATTTATAAGCGATAATTATCGCTCTATTTAAAAAATTTTCAAATACTTTAATTATAAAAGTTAGTAAGTTAATTATATATATCTAAAATCTTAATTTTATAAGTATAAATTATAAGTTTAATTTTAAGGTATTACTAGAGGTTTACGACTACTAGAAATTATTATTAGGTTATAATAATAATAAAGTACGTCATTTTATATTAAGACCTAATATAACTAATTATAGTGTAAATAAAACTAATCTAGTATTATAAAACTTTTTCTAACTATTTCTTAAAGTAATTACTATATTAAAACGTGCCTAATATAAAATAAAAACTTAAATTTTGTACTATATATAATATAGTTATTTATAAACTCGTTAGCTTATTATCTATACGTCTTCTTTAAAGAAGTAAAAAAATTTATATTAAAAAGCTATAAGAGGTAGAATAAGTAAGAAGGTATATAAATAGTAATAATTTTATTATATTTATAGTATTATAAATTTTTAAGGATATTATAACGTTTATAGTAATTTATAATAAGTAATTAGTAGTTACTAATTATTATCTTATTTATATACTTCTTAAAGGGCTTTAACTAATTAAAGCGAAACTTATTTATTTTTTTTAGCTATTATTCGAGACTATAATAACTTAATTATAAAATATTTATTTTTATACTAGGTTACTAGGTACTGGCGTACCTTAGAAATAATAAAAACTAAAATAATTTTTTTTATAGTATTAATACTCTAAAGAATATTTATTTATATCTAATTACTTCGCTATATTATTTTTAGTTATTTTTTATTTATTTTATAGGGGAGTGACATAAAAAAACATAAATTAAAAAAGATACCTTTTTTAAAAATTTATATAAATATAAATAATAGGCCTAAAAATACACGAATAATACCGTATTAAATAGATATTAATTAAGGAATTTATAAGAATTTTAAACACTACTTATTAAGTATATATAATAAATTAACATTACGTACATAGAGAGATTTTTTTTAGTATATAATTTAAGCCCCTATAACTTTTTAGTTAGTAAATATATTTAACTAAAATGATTACTATACTCTTTTAGGCCCAGTAAAAATTATATAATCGAAATTTTAATAAAGATTAATTATATAAGAATAAATTTATATAATATATAAATATTTAGCTATTACTTATATAAGTACTAATTACGTAATATATTATTAATATTATAATATATAATGATACCATTTTAATTTTATAAATCTAGACTCTTATTACTTTAATATAGTAATAAATTTAATAAAACTTAAATCTAAAGTTAATTTTTTTTAAAAGTAAATCCTTCTATCCTAATAATAATTATTATTTTAAAAAAAGGTCTTAATATTATTTATAGTACTATACAACGTATTAAAAATTAAAAAATAAGAATAATTAGATAAATAAAGCTAGAAGCGATAGAGTTTTTGGGGTAATTTAAAAAGAAAAAAGATGTATTAATAAATATATAATTAAAGGCCCTAAAAAATAAAATAAAAAATTATTAGTAGAAAATAGTTTAAATATTTTATAAAAATTCTTATCGACGGCGTTTTATAAGAGTTTCGTTATAATATTAATATAAGTAATAAAAAACCTATAATTAACTAAAAATATCCTAAAAAAATAATTAAAATACGTAAAAGAAAATATATAATACATTAAAAATATAAATAAAAGAAAAATAATATTCTCTAATAAGTTAAAAATATGAAGAGAAAAGCTTAGAAAGGAGTATTATAGAAAAAGGCGTAAAAATAGAGTTAAAAATAAACTGGCTATTAGCTAATTTTAAAGTAAGTTATTTGAATATTTTAATAATTTAAAATATAGTTTCTTTTATATATTTTTTCGTTAGAATATTATTTCCTTAATATTAATTATATTAGTTATTTTAGAAGTAATAATTTAATAGTCTAAGTTTAGAATACTATTTAATTAATAGATAGAAGTTATTTAGTATTTATTAAGATATCTAATTTTTTTTTATTTCTTTTAATAATAAATAGTATATATATAAACTGTTTATATTTAGAGTTAAACCGGAGATAAAAAGGGGTAAGTAATATAATAGGTTTTTTTAGAGTTTTTTTTAATACAATACAATATATATATATATATATATATATATATTTATTTATTATATTATATTATAATTATAAAATTAATATTAATATTAATATAGGGTACTAGTTTTAATAAAATAATATTAATATTTAAAAATAAATATATTACACTCTTTTAGAAATAAAAAAATTATATTTTTATTTTATCTAGCCTATATAACTAGTTTAGCCTCTATAGAGTATATATGGAATTATTTAAAATATAGACTAAATAAAAATAAATAGGCTAATTTAGATATAGAATTAAGTTTAGAAAGTATAGAGACCTTTAAAAAAGTTAAAATAAAAATATAATATAAAATACTATAATAGGTTATTAATAATTATATATTATTACTCCTTACCTATTATAAAATAATTATAGAAGCTTATAGACACTGTAGTAAATACTAGTAGTATATTATTTACTAGTTTATTATTAAGAATTTAAAAATTTAACTTATAGTAATAATTATATAATTAATATATTAATATATAAAAATAATCTATATACTAATAAAATATAGTGTCTATTATACAATATATAAAAATAAGCTAATTGTATAACTTAAATAAAAATTTATACTAACTTAAAGTAAGGCCCTAAAAATTATCTCTATTTACTAATTTATTTATACTCCTAAACCCTTTAGTAAGTAGCCCCTAATAGGAAAAAAAGAATCTATTTATCTTTCTCTTTAAAACGCTATTTTCTTCGTATTTTTTAGCTTTCTAATTAATAAGTTATATAACTTAAAATACGGTATATTTTTGCTTTTATCTTCTTTTGTGTCACTCCCCTGTAAAGCCATTATAACTACTCTAGTAAATATATACCTTTATAAAAAAAATCTATTCTATTAAAATTATATATATTATTATTCTAGATACTATACTTAGTTTTAATATTAGCTACTAGACTTAACTACCCCTAAATTAATTTAGGATTCTTATAAAAAGCTTTTTTATAATTATACTTATAATTAAACTTTATTATAAGCTTAGGATAATATTTAATAAATATATTAAATAAGTTTACATTAACTAAACTTAGATTACGCTTAGCGCGTAAAAGATTGGTTATATTAGTTATAACTATAAGCCAAGGGGGAAATTCTTAAATAACTAGCGTAAGTATATACTTAATAATTACCTTCTTTTTATTTTTATTTACATTTTATAAGTTAACTAGAATATGTACTCCTAAAAGATATTTAGCGCGTTAATTACTTAGTATTATTTAAGATACTTTATAAATAGTTATAGTATATTATAAAGGGGTGTAATAAAAAAAAAGTACTTAAAAAAGTTATCTTTTTTAAAGTTATATAACATATTAATTAGTAAGTTAAAAAATATAAGAAAAATAGCGTTTTAAAGAAAAACATTAGTAAATGTTATTTACCCTATTAGGAGCTGCTTACTGAGGGGTTTAGGGAAAAAAAAAATTAGTAATTATAAATAATTTTTACAAATCTACTAGGCTATTATAATTTTTTTTTAACGTATAAAATTAACTTATTTTTATATATATAATATTAGTTGGCGAGTTCTATTAGTATATTAAATATTTGTATATATTTATATATTAATTATATAATTATATATAAAAGTCACTGTTTTAAATTTTAAATAATAAACTAGTAAATAATAAATTACTACTATTTAGTATAGTAGCCTTTAGTTTCTATAACCGTCTTATAACAGTTAGAGAGGGATAAAATATAGTTATTAATAATTTTTTATAGTATATTATTTTACTCCTCTATAATAGCTCTTTTAAAGACCTCTATACTATTTAAACTATTTTTTACACCTAAATTAGCCTTTTAATTTTTAGTTAGCCCTAATTTTAATAAACTTTATATATTTTCTATAGGGGCTGAATTAGGACTATAGGCTAGGTAAAGAAATAGTTTAATTTTATTATTTTTAAACTAAGTTAAACCGTTCGTAGTTTTATAAATAGGGACGTTGTCTTATTAAAATTACTAACCTAAATTAATATTAATATAAAGTTTATTATTATATTAAAAAAAGAACTAAAAAGTCTAATAAGTTACTTACCCCTTTTTATTATGAGTTTAACTCTAGGGATAAGAAGTAAAAGAATTAAGTATTTTAATAAATACTAAATTACTTCTACCTCCTACCTAAATTTCACTCTAAACTTATAGGGTAAGGTTTTGGCCTATAAAATAATTAATATAAATAATATTAATAAACTAATACTATAGCTTAAAAATATATAAAAAGTTATATATTTTAATATTTTAAAAAGTTAAAATAACTTATTTTATAATTAACTAGTAACTAATTCTTTTACAACTCTATTATTACCCCTTATTTTATAATATAAACTTCTAATTTTACCCCTTTATATTACTAACTAATTAGAAAATATTATTTTTTTTAAATTTATATTTTTTATATTTTTTATATTTTCTTTATCGTATTTTATTCTTTTTTTAGCAATTTCTTTATTTATAAAAGGTTTTTTAGTACTTATATTAATAGAGTACTTTTTCTCTTTTAAAAATTTTTATAAAGACCTTTTTTTAATATTTAGACTATTATTTATTAATAGTCTTTTATTTTCTTTTTTAGGACTTCTAGTTAAGTCTTTATTAATAACTCTTTTATCTCTTAGAGTTAACTTTAAAACTCGGCCTTTTTTAATTTTATTTATATTATAATCTTTTTTTTCTCTATTTTTAATACGTTAGATAGTATTATAAATAGTCTTTTTAGGCTTATTTAAAGTAGAAATAATTATAGAAATAAGAGTATTTACCTTTAAAAATAAGTTAACTTCGGATTTAAGTTTTAAAAGATTTAATACTATTTTAAGTAAATAGGAGTCTAGGTTTATAAAATCTAAAAGATATTATAATATATTATAATCTTAATAATATATTACGTAATTAGTAATTATATAAGCATAAGCTATATTTTTATTATTAATATAATTATATTATATATTTTATATTTGTATATTAATCGAATAAAAAGTGGGGCTGTAGTGGCTCGGGGCGACCCAAAAGGGGGTTCGAAAAAGGAGGAGTATGTGCATGCCTTCATACTCAATGTGTCGAAAAAGTCAGGTAAGGCTGTAATTATATTTTTAGATTACTAATATACTTTAAAAATCTAGTTATATAATCTAGACTAGGTCTAAAAGAGTATAGTTAAAATTTTAGTTAAATATATTTACTAACTAAAAAATTATAGAAATTTAAAAAAGGGGCTTAAAAAATTACTATATTTAGGTAATTTTAATTTAGTATACGTAATTAATAAGTAATAAATAATATATATATAAAATTCTTTATAACTCTCTCTTTAAAACGCTATTATTTACGTATTTTTAGGCTTAGTAATTAATTTTATATAATTTTTTAAAAAAGATAACTTTTTTAAGTACTCTTTTTTTGTTGCACCACCCTGTATATTAAGAAAATATATCTTATTTAATAGTTTAAAGCGCTAGCTCTACTTAAGCTTCTTTTAACGTATCTAATTTGTGTTATTAAAAAGGTATTAGTATGGCGGGGTGGTATAGTAGAGAAGTGTCTAGAAATGTAGAGATTCGTTAAATTTTAACGTTATTCTATATATTAGTAGTTTAATTCCCCTTTCTATTATAGCGTTCTTTAAACGCGTTTATTTTATATAGTAAGTATAAAGTTTTTCGAAAGTATAAAATACTATTAAGGAATTAATATAAGACTATAGGAAGCCGAATTACTTATACGGAATACGTTACATCTAAAGGTCTATAAAGGCTTTTTAGGCTAAAATTACTATTTTAAGTTAGTTAAGATAAAAAATATATTCCTAAATAGGCTTAGCGTAGTAAACTAGACTAAATTAGATTTAATAAATTAGTAATTTAAAATTAATTTAGCTACTAATATTAGTTTAAAAATAGAATATAAAAAAAAGACGTTATTAAAATTAATTAAATAGGGGTATAGATATAACTATTTCCTAATTAGGTAGATACGCTAAAAATTAGCGTCTATTTATTTTAAAAGAAAAGTATTAGTATAGAGAGGGTATGTTTATAAAGTTTTAATAAAAATATATAATTTATTTATATAAATAACTCGTTCGTAAAATATATTATTACTAAAATTATTATTAGTACCTAAAGGTTTAATCTTTCTATTTTAATAACTTAGTAAATTTTAATTTTTACTAATTTAATTTTTTAAAAGATAGAAGTATAAACTAAATTATAAGATATAGTAATAAAAATAACAACTAATAAAACCTGTTATAATAAAATTTCTAATTTATTAAATTTTTTAGTATTTTAAAAACTTATTAAAAAGTATCGAAAATATATATATAGCAAAAATAGTAGCGTCTTTATAGCTTTACCTACTATAAATAATAGTTATTACCTTATATCTAACTATTAAGTTAATCTTTTTTTAGGTAATATAAATAGTATTAAAGAGCTACTATTTACTTATACGTAGTATAGTCTTTAAAATCCTCTACTTATATTTTATTAATATATAAACGCCTACCGATACTTAGGCGTATATATAATATAATATACTTATTTATCTCTTTTTTCCCTTAACGCGTAATAGCTACTATACCTACTAACTTAGTAACTATTACTGCGTTAAATACCTCTCGTAACTACCTACTATTTATTAACTTAAGTATAAAGTCTATTTTTTATTTTTTTACTATTGTCTCTTTATATAACCTTAATATAAGGTGTTATAGCTTAGTAATTTATAGTATAATTAGTATATAGTTTCTAACGCACTATATTTAGACATACTATACTAGTAAGTATAGTATAATACCTTTCCCTTCTATTATTACTACTTTACGCTTATCTTTCTAGTTAGTAAGTAGATAGTAGGTAGTATTATAGTATTCTTTTTTTAGTACGTTAAGAGCTTCTATAGTATTAACTTTAGTAATTTTATTAGTATACGCTTATATAGTTAAAAGATACTTTATAGCTATTTTTATTACTTATTTATACAGGTTATCCTTAGGTATACTCTTATAAATAGATATATAAGATATAGTCGTCGTAGTCTTATTAAAATTAATAGTAATATATAAAATTACTATTAATATACCTATAATAAAAGTTAGTTAACTATATTTTATAAGTTACTAAGAACGAACACTGCTCAAATTCTATTTTATAATTTTAATAATAATTTTAATAATACAGTAGAGTAGGCGTATTATAGTATAATAGTACTATAGTAGTCTAGTCTAAAAAAAAAAAAAGTAAAGGTAATAGTAGCCCTATACTAAAATACTAAACTTTAATACGCTAAGCTATACGCTAAGCTATATACTAAAATTATAAATTTAAATACTTTTACTAACTTAAAAAAAAATATTTTTTATAAATTTTATATACGCTTATTTTTATAACTGTATTTAGGGGAACAACTTTTTTTAGCCTATACCTTTTTTAGACTATTGTCTCGATACTATACTTTATCTCTCTTTATATAATAGCGAAAATAAAGTTTTATAAAAAGTACTAAAAACTATAAAAATAAATTTTTTTTAATAGTATTATAAGGATATATACTATTAGAAACTACTATAATTTATAATAGTTATTATTTAATTTCTATAGGTATAAACACTAAACTAGAGTAATATACTATATTTAATCTAGTAATTTTTAAAACAAAAGTTTTAATAATCTTAACTTAATTTTAATCTAGTATTTTAATAATTTTAATTTTACTCTACCTTTTAGTTTATATAGTTTTAAACTAACCCTAATTTATAGTCCGTATAATCTTAATCTAATCCTAACCTAATACTAAATAACCCTTATCTATTTACTAGTATAGTATTATTACGAGGGCTAAAAGTAGATATTAAATATTAATAGTTAATAAGAATCTATATATATATAGCTAATTAAGTACTCTAAAGTAAAATAAAAATATATACTAAAGCGCTACCGTCGCTAGCGTAGGTATACCTATATTAGTACTTATTTTTAATTAAAAGCGCCCTCTATATCCATAATACTCTTTCTCCCTTTAAAAAGCTTTATTTTTAAAGCTTTATCTCTATAACTTTTATATAGTAGGGTAGAGTTAAATATATATAAAAGTAGAATATTTCTATTAAAGTGGTAAAAAATATAACTTATTTAAATAATAAGCTTTAAAGCTACTTTTATTATAACTAACTATTAGAACTATAATAATAATTAGTATATCTAGCTCTTTTTATTTACTACTTATACTTTTAATAAAGCTTTATATACTAAGATATATTATCCTTATAATTCTATATTACTACTTATTTACGAATTATATTTTATTATCTATTAATTACTATTAATTACTATTAATTACATATTTATTATATATTTATTATATATTTATTATATATTTATTATATATTTATTATATATTTATTATATATTTATTATATATTTATTATATATTTATTATATATTTATTATATATTTATTATACATTTATTATATATTTATTATATATTTATTATATATTTATTATATATTTATTATATATTTATTATATATTTATTATATATTTATTATATATTTATTATATATTTATAATATAATTATTATATATTTATTATATATTTATTATACATTTATTATATATTTATTATATATTTATTATATATTTATTATATATTTATTATATATTTATTGTATATTTATTATATATTTAATATATATTTATTATTAAGAAACTATTTTATTATTAGTTATTTAAGTTAATTATATATTTACTATAATCTAAGTAGTAGCTATTTATATATTATAATCCTCTAAAAAGAATATATTTAATTATTAGCACGTTTATAGGTATCTCTAGCAGTCTTTTATAAATTATTTTTATTAACTTATAATATTAAAATAAAGTCCCTAATTAGAATTATTATAGTCCTATTATTTAAGAAAAAATTTTAATACGTCCTTATAGCTAGTCTCTAGATTAATTATATATTTATTAACTTTATAGTTTAGTATAGCTCTAAAGTTATAAACTAGTAGACTTTTTTATATAATAATAATTATCGGTAAAACTATGGATAAATATTTTTAAGTATAGTATAACTAGTAAAGTTAAGTTTAAAAGTTTAACTTATATTATAATAAATAGTTAATTATTTATTATAAGTCTTAATAATTATAAATAGTTTAATATTTGTATATTTTAGTTCTTTAAAGTAATGTGTATAAATATTATATATATTAAATAAAATTTAGTTACTTATATAAATTTTTATAATCGGTAATTACTAAATATTAATAAATATTTTTATTTTAACTTACGTCCATATTAGTGCTAGGTATAATTATTAATTTATATAGTCTATTTATATAAAAAATTTATTTATAGCTTACGTACCTTATATTACTTTTTTTCTTATTAGTATTATAGTAGAAGATTTAATATCTATATATATTAAATATTTCTTTATTATTTTAAATAGTATAGTATTAGTAAAAGTAATATTAAAATTAGTCTTAAATTTAGTAATAGATAATAATTTAGTGTAGTTAATTTTCTTATAGTTAATATTATAATATAAATAAGCTAGTAATATAAAATTATTAATTTTTATTTATTTATATATTATTAACTAAAAGTCTATAAATAAATTTAGTATTATATAATCTTTTTATATAGTTATTTCTAAAATTAAAATATAAATTATATATTCTAATTGGTTATAAACTTTAATAGATACTCTTTTTATATTAGACGTTCTTAATAAAGACTTAAATATAAGTTTAAGTATAAAGATTAGTAAGTATAAAGGTATACACATACTCCTCCTTTTTTAAAACCTCTTTTAGTCGCCCTAAGCCACCACAGCCACAGTACTTTATTTAAATAATATATAAATATATAGTATAAAGAAATATTAAGAAAATAAATATTATCTCTTTAAATTCTTAGTTAATAAAGACTATTATATATTTACAGGGGGGTGCAACAAAAAAAGACCAATTAAAAAAGATACCTTTTTCAAAAATTTATATAAAATTAATTACGAAGCCTAAAAATACATAAATAATACTATTTTAAAGAGAAAATTACAGAGAAAATAATAAAGATTTTATATATTACTTATTTATTATATATAATAAATTAAAATTACCTAAACAGAGCAATGTTTTAAACCCCTTTTTTAGGGTCCTATAACTTGTTAGTTTATAAATATATTAAACTAAAATGTTAATTACATCCTTTTAGGGCTAGTAAAGGTCACGTGACTGTTTTTTTTAAAGTATATTAGTATTCTAATAATAAAATTATATTAATAATAAAAATTAAGCTCCTGCTTATATAATCACTAATTACGTAACATATTAATAATATTATAGTATATAATAATATCTTTTTAAATTTATAACCCTGGAGAGCTATTCATTTAATATAGCGCGATATTTAAGAAAACTTAAATTTTAAGTTAATCTTCTTTTAAAAGCAAATACTTATATTCTAATAATTATTTTTACTTTAAAACAACTCTAAATAGTATTTACAACACTATATAATATATTAAAAATAAAATAATAATAATAATAATATAAATAAAGTAAAAAGTGGTAGAGTTCCTAAGATTATTTAAAAAGTAAAAAGAATTATTAATAAAAACTTAGTTAAAAGTCCTAAAGACGAAAATAAAGGATAATAATTAGAAAATAGTCTAAATATAATAAAACTATTATTAAAATAATATTTAAAAATAGAAGTCTTATATTATTAGAATAAATTAAAAAAATGTATATTTAACAAAGAAAACGTAAAGAGAAATATTAAAATACGCTAAAGAGAATACTAAAAATATTAAAAATATAAATTTTAAAGAAAATAATAGTTTCTAATAAGTTAGTATTATAAATAGGAGAGATTAGAGAGGAGTATTATAGCAAATAGTATAAAATTAGAGTTAGAAAAAGAAGTAGCTATTACCTAATAACAAAGTAAGTTATTTTAATATTTTAATATATTAAAATGTATTATATTTTACGTATTTTTATACTATTATATTGTTTTCTTAATATTAATTATATAAATTATTTTATTAGTTATAATTTAATATTCTAAATTTAGAACGCTATTTAGTTAAAAGATAGAAGTAATTTAGTATTTACTAAAATCCCTAATTAATCTATTTCTTTTACTAGTAAAGACTATATAAAAAGAATTTTTATATCTAAAGTTAAACTAAAAATAAAAACCAGTAAGTAACTTAATAGATTTTTTTGTAGTTTTTTTAATATAGTAATATAAATATATATATATATTACTATATTATATTATAATTATAAGCTTTATATTAATATTAATTTATATTAGTAATTTTAAGTAGTTAATACCCTTATTTATATAATCACGAACATTTTAAACTAGTTTCAGAATAATTAAAATATATATTATTTTTTACCTAGCCTATAACACTCATTCGACTTTTATAAAAAATATATAGAATTTTATTAAATCTAGGCTAAATAATAATAAAAAGAATAATTTAGATATAGGATTAAGTTTAGAAAGTATAGAGGCTATTAAAGAGCTATTTTTAAATAGTAGAATATAAAATTATTAAAAGTTACTAATAATTATATTTTTTTACTCTCTAGATATTATTTAGGACTTATAGAATCTTAGGGATACTATACTAACTACTAGTAATATATTATTTATTAGTTTATTATTAAAAATGTAAAAATTTAACTTTTATTAGTTATTATATAATTAATATATTGAACTATAAAGATAATTTATATACTAATATAATAGAGTAACTATTTTACTATATATAAAAATAAGCTAATTTTATACCTAAAATAAAAAGTTGTACTAACTTAAAGTAGGGCCTTAAAAATTTTCTATATTTACTAATTTTTTACTACTACTAAACCCCTTAGTAAGCAGTTCCTAATAAGCTAAATCGAATTTACTAGTCTTTTTCTTTAAAATATTATTGTTTTGTATTTTTAGGATTACTAATTAAGAAGTTATATTATTTTAAATAGGTATCTTTTTTAATTGGTCTTTTTTTGTTGCACCCCCCTGTATTATTATAACAATTATACTATAACTTAAGTAATAGTATAATAAAATTAGCACTTTTTTGACACATTAAGTATAAAGGTATATATATACTCCTCCTTTTTTAAACCCCCTTTTAGCTCGCCCCGAGCCACTATAGCTACACTTTTTATTTAATTAATATACAAATATATATTTGTATTTATATACTAATTAAATAAATAGTGTGGCTATAGTAGCTCGGGGCGACTAAAAGGGATTTTAAAAAAGGAAGAGTATATATATGCCTTTATACTTAATATGTCGAAAAAGAATATACAAATATATAACATTAGTAAATATACTTATCTAATAGGTATTAAGTTTAAAAAGTATATATAATAGAGTATACTTATATTTACGTTTTAATTTATTCTAAAATAGGTAAAATAGATATATATATATTAAGCGACGCTATTTAGATAGTATAACTAATCTAGGCTTAATTATAACGACCGGATTTAATAGGTTATAATAGCACTTATTAATAGGTTTATAATAAGAAAGAAACTTTTTTATTTCTTTTTAGTACTAACTATTTATTTTCTTTTATACTAAAACTATTATATATTATCTTATCTATATTTATAGGTATTTTATATATTTATATATTAATTAAACAAATAAGTGTGGCTGTAGTGGCTCGGGGCGACTAAAAGGGGTTTTAAAAAAGGAGGAGTATATATATGCCTTGATACTTAATGTGTGGTATTTATAATATTCTTTTTTTTTACGCCTCTGTATATTATTACTACGTTTATTATATTTATTTATTATATTTACTATCTTATATATAGCTTTTATATAGTTTTTTTTTAACTATTAGGCTAGCTCTTAAAGTATTATTACTAATACTATCCTTACTAGATGTTTTATAATTTATAGCTATACTACTAGAATAGCCGTATTCGTATACTACGCTATTTTATTTTTAAATTTAGTATAGTTAGAATTATTTTAGTCTTGTAGTATAGTTAAGAGTTATTACTTTTATCTATAGATATAGTTTAGGTTACTTATAATAGGACTTTTAGGGTTAATTACCTTTATAATTATATAAATTAGTAATAATTATTAGTACTATAGCTATAGCTGTAGCTGTAGCTGTGCTAGTATAGGTATAAATATAATATATACTAAACCTACTTCTTTTTTATAAAAATATAGTTTATTATTATTATAATTATAGTTTCTATTATAGTATTTATAAATTATTTATAAAAGTAAAATCTTATTACACTACTTTAGTACTTTATAAAAATAATTAGTAAAAGGGTTTTTACTAAAAGTTTTATTATTATTAGTATAGTAATAAATCTAATTGTATAAAAGTTATTATATATATTACTTTTATAGGATTATTTATTTATATTAAAATATAGTATATGTAGTAATATTTATAAAAAAAAGTATAAATAGCTATATAGTATAGTCGGCTACTAGTTATACTTTTTTTATTATCCTATATATATAGGTATATATAAATATATATAGGCGTGTGTAGTACTAGAACTACCGGTATATATTAATACTTTATAGTATATAATTTTTTTTTAAAAAATAAGCCTTTTATATTAAGGCTACCTAACTATTTTAAAGAAAGTATTTTATCTCCTACATAAACTAGAACCGGTTCTTTAATCTCCTATATTTATATATTAATTGTATAAATAGTGTGGCTGTGGTGGCTTAGGGCGACTAAAAGAGGTTTTAAAAAAGGAGGAGAGTACTAAATTAAAAAATAATACTTATTTATATATTACTATTTTAATTTATTATAACCGAGTATAATAACTTTAGCGTAATACGTTAATATATAACTATATACTATTTATCTTCTCTTATTATACTTAAAATATTATAGAGCTGGTTTATAGAAACCCTTATAATAGTTAGTAGTTATTTTTTTAAAAAATTATAGATACTACGCTAAAAGCGTAGCTTTATTTAAAAAAAAATATAATTAATAGTAGTATTATAAAAATTATATATATATTTATATATATTATGATACCTAGTACCGAGATTATTTTACTATAGTAATATAATATATAAGTTTTTCGACACATTAAGTATAAAGGCATGGATATACTCCTCCTTTTTTAAAACCCCTTTTGGTCGTCCCGAGCCACCACAGCCACACTATTTGTTCGATTAATATATAAATATATATAATATATAAATAGATCTTATTATTTTATAAAATAAATATTTTATTATTAAGATATAATAGGTTATTATATAGCCGGTAGCCTTATAGTTTAATATAAATATTTAGTTTATAATAAAATTAGTAAGTTATTTAGCATATAGTACTTTTTATTATATTTACTATAGCTTTAACAACGTTATTATAAATATTGGCTACTTTAAATAACGTTAATAAGTTAGTATTATTAGCGTCCTTATAAATATTATAAAAGTTAAAGTTACGTTTTTATTTTAATTATTAAAAATAAGTAATTTTTTACTAACTCTATAAATCTACTATGAGAAGATTATAGTATTTAGTTTTATTATATTTATTTCAATATTATTTAGGTATATAGCGTAGCGGGAGCTACTATTATAAGTAATATATATAAATTATTTATATTACTTAAATAATAGTATTACTTACTATTAGTACTATATTTAGTTATTGTATATATTTATAAGACTATTTTTCGTTTAGCGTATTAGTATATTAGGCTTTATATCTTTTTTTACTTAACCTATATTTAATTATAAAATTAATTTCTAATAAACAGCTAGTTTATTAGGTTTATTAATAGTTTAACTATTTTATTTTTATAAAATATTCTAAAGTTTTATAATTAGAGAATATCTTTACGGGATTAAGTATATTAGTAAGCTTAAGTCTTTATTTTTTAAAAATATTAATAATACTTATACGTTCTTTATTATAAATAGAGTAGTTAAGCTTAACTAGCTTTATCTTTATTAAGTAAAAGGTAACGGATTATAAAATACTATTTTTATACTATAAAAATATACTAATAATACTTAAATTAAATTTATTAGTTTTTATAATTATAAATTAATTAGGATTAAAATAAGTAAGTATTAGAGCGTTAATAAAGCCGCGTTTAAGCTATATAAAACTCTTTTTAGTAATAGATATTAATATAATCTTTTACATAGTACTATATATTAGATTAATTAATAGTTATAGGACTTAAGAAAATAGTATATAAATTATTAATAAAAGTTTATAAACCTATTAAATATATAAAGATTTTTAACTATTTTAGATTATCTTTTTACTATAACGATCTTAACTTTAGTAAAATCTATTCTTAGACTATTTATAAGGAGTATTATACTTAAGTAGCTAATATATTATTCTAAAAATTTATATATATTAATATTAAAATATAGACCGATATTACGGAGCTTATGTAACACTTTAAAATATTATTATTTATAGTTCTTTTTATTTTTACTAAATATAATAACGTTATGAGGATAAGCTAAATAAAAATAGTATAAGTAGTTATATAGTAGCTAATTACAGTAAGGAAAAAAAACGGAATTAAAAAAAATGTTATCTTATTATAAATTTATATATAATTACAGGGGGGTGATAAAAAAAAGTCTAATTACAAAAGATAGCTTTTTTAAAAATTTATATAAATATTAATAATAGGCCTAAAACTATATAAATATTACCGTGTTAAAGAGAGAATTATAGGAATTATTATATATATTTGTATACTAATCGAACAAATAGTGTGGCTGTAGTGGCTCGGGGCGACTAAAAGGGGTTTTAAAAAAGGAGGAGTATATGCATGCCTTTATACTCAATGTGTCGAATAGGAATTATTATTAGAATTTTAGTTACGTTATATTTATTACCTTTAATAAATTAAAATTACGTAAATATAGTAATTTTTTTAATCCCTTAATTAGGTTTTTATAACTTTTTAGGTAGTAAATATATTTAACTAAAACTTTAACTATATCCTTTTAGGGATAGTATAGGTTACGTAACTAGATTTTAGAAGTATATTAATAATCTAGTAATAAAATTATATTAATTATAAAAATATTACTAATACTTATATAATTACTAATTATATAATATATATATTTGTATATTAATCGAATAAAAAGTGTGGCTGTGGTGGCTCGGGGCGACCCAAAAGGGGGTTTAAAAAAGGAGGAGTATATATATGCCTTTATACTTAATGTGTCGAAAAAGATTATATATTATATTAATAATATTATAATATATAGTAATATCTTTTTATTTTTAAATACTTAAACTCCTATTTCCTTAAAATAGCACTAAATTTTTGAAAACTTAAATCTAAAATTAAATTTTTTTTAAAAGTAAATAAATTTCCTTTTTTAATTACTACTACCTTAAAAAAGTTTTAATAAACTATTTATGGTGCTATAAAAAGAATTAAAAAAAAAAGATAATTATAATATAAAAAAAATTAAAAGTGGTAGAGTTCTAAAGTAATAAAAAAAAGAATAATTAATAAAAACTTAACTAAAAGTCCTAAAAAAAAAAATAAAAGACTATTAATATATAATGGTCTAAATATCTTAAAAAAATCCTTATAAAGAATTTTAAAAGAGGAGGATTATAGTATTAATATAAGTAAAAAAAACTAATAATTAATAAAAAAACGCTAAAAAAAGATTAAAATACACTAAAGAGACTATAAAATATATAAAAAAAATATAAATTTAAAAAAAATTATATTTCCTAATAAGTTAGTAATATAAAGGAGATAATAAAATAGATAATATTATAAAAAAAAAAGTAATAATAGAGTTAGAAAAGAACTATCTAGTAGTTAATTATAAAGCAAGTTATTTTAATTTTTTAAAATATTAAAATATATAACTTTATATCTATTTTTAAGTTATAGTTTTAGTTTTTTAATATTAATTATATTAATTATTTTATAGGCTAAAACCTTACTATATAAGTTTAGGGTATAATTTAATTATAAAGTAAAAGTAATTTAGTATTTATTAAAATACCTAATTCCTCTACTTCTTATACTAGTAAGTATTATATATTTATATATTAATTAAATAAATAGTATAACTGTAGTAGTTTAAGATAACTAAAATTTTTTTTAAAAAAGATAGAGTATATATATACCTTTATAAGTAAAGATTATATAAATAAAGTTCTTATACCTAAAGTAAACCTTTAATAAAAAGGTGTAATTTATAGAACTTTTTTTATCCCTTTTTTTTATTAATATAATAATATATATATATATATATATTATTATATTATATTATAATTATAAATTTTATATTAATATTAATTTAGTTTAGTAATTTTAATATGATAATATCCCTATTTATAAAATAACGGACGTTTTAAACTCGTTTAAAAATAATAAAATTATACTATTTCTTTATCTAGCCTATAGCCCTAATTTAGCCCCTATAAAAAATATATAGAGTTATTTAAAATAAGGGCTAAATAATAATAAAGAGGCTAATATAGAAGTAGAATCTAGTTTATAAAGTATAAAGGCCTTTAAAAAAGTTATTATATAAAAGTAAAATAATATACTATAAGAAGTTATTAATAACTATAGTTTATTTCTTTTTAACTGTTATAAGGTAGTTATAGAAACTAAAAACTATTATACTAAGTATTAGTAATTTATTATTTACTAATTTATTATTAAAATTATAAAAAAGTAACTTTTATATATAAATATATTTAATATACTAATATAACTTAGTATCTATTATTACAGGGGGATATAATAAAAAAAGAGTACTTAAAAAAGTTACCTTTGTTAAAAAATTATATAAAATTAATTAATAAGCCTAAAAATACGTAAATAATATTATGTTAAAGAGAAAATAGTAGAGATTTATATAAGGATTTTAGTTATATAATATATATTACCTATAATAAATTAAAATTACCTAAATATAATAATTTTTTTAACTCCTTTTTTAGGTTCCTATAACTTTTTAGTTAGTAAATATATTTAACTAAAATTTTAACTATACCCTTTTAGGCCTAGTATAGGTCACGCAACTAGTTTTTTAATATATATTAGTAATCTAATAATATAATTATACTAATTATAAAAATATTACTAAGGCTTATATAATTACTAATTACGTGATATATTATTAATATTATAGTATATATTAATATCTTTTTACTTTTATAAACCTAAACTCCTATTTCTTTAAAATAACGCTAAATTTTTTAAAACTTATATTTAAAGTTAACTTACTTTTAAAAATAAATACTCCTATTTTTATAATTATTTTTACTTTAAATAAGCCTAAAAACACTATTTATAATACTATCCAACTTATTAAAAATAAAGAAAAAAAAGATTATAATATAAATAAAATTAAAAAAGGCTAAGTTTTAAAGTTAATTTTAAGAGATAAAAGAGTTATTAATAGAGACTTAACTAAAAGTCCTAAAAAAAAATAAAAGATTATTAATAGATAATAGTCTAAATATTAAAAAAAAGACTTTATAATTCTTTTTAAAAGCAGAGAACTACTTTATTAATATAAATAAAAAAATTAATAATTAACAAAGAAAATACAAAAATAAAAATAAAATACGCTAAAGAATAATTAAAAAATATAAAAAATATAAAATTAAGTAAAATAATATTTTCTAATAAGTTAGTAATAGAAAGGGGTAAAACTAAAAAAAAATATTATAGAAAAAAGAGTAATAATAAAGTTAGAAGAGAATTAGCTGTTAGCTAATTACAAAGTAAGTTATTTTAACTTTTTAAAATATTAATATATATAACTTTTTATATATTTTTATATTATAGTTATAGTTTTTTAATATTAATTATATTAATTATTTTATAGGCTAAGATCTTACCCTATAAGTTTAGGGTGCAATTTAGGTAGAAGGAAAAAATAATTTAGTATTTATTAAAATACCTAATTCTTCTACTTCTTATACTAGTAAGGACTATATAAATAAAGTTCCTATACCTAAGGTTAAACCCTATAATAAATGGGGTAAGTGTTATAATACTTTTTTACCCCTTTTTTTAATAATATAATAATATATATATTATTATATTATTATATTATATTATAATTATAATCTTTATATTAATATTAATTTAGGTTAGTAATTTTAATAAGATAACATCCCTATTAATAAAACTAAAAACGTTTTAACTTAATTTAAAAATAATAAAATTAAACTATTTCTTTACCTAGCCTATAGTCCTAATTTAGCCCCTATATAAAATATATAGGATTTATTAAAATTAGGGCTAATTAAAAATAAAAAGGCTAATTTAGGTATAGGAAATAGTTTAAATAGTATAAAGACCTTTAAAAGAGCTATTAATAAGGAGTAGTATAAAATATCTTAAAAAACTATTAATAATTATATTTTATTACTCCCTAACCGTTATAAGGTAATTATAGAAACTAAAGGCTACTATACTAAGTACTAGTAATATATTATTTACTAGTTTATTATTAAAAATGTGAAAAAGTGACTTTTATATATAATTATATAATTAATATATAAATATATAAAAATATTTAATATACTAATAAAACTTAGTATCTAATATTATATATATAAAAATAAGCTAATTTTATATCTTGAATAAAAAGTTATAATAGCCTAAAGTAGGGTCCTACAAATTTTCTATATTTACTAATTTTTTTTACCCCTAAACCCCTTAGTAAGCAGCGGCTAATAGGGTAAGTAGAATCTACTAGACTTACCCTTTAAAATACTATTTTTCTTATATTTTTAAGCTTACTAATTAAAAAGTTATATAACTTTAAAAAAGGTAATATTTTTAAGTACTCTTTTTTTATTGCACCCCCCTGTATATATATAAATATAAACTAATTTTATACATTAAATAAAAAATTATACTAACTTAAAGTAAGATCCTAAAAAATTTCTATATTTACTAATTTCTTTTTACCCTTAAACCCCTTAGTAAGTAGCCCCTAACAGAGTAAATAGAATCTACTAGTCTTTTTTTTTAAAATAGTATTTTTTTTTTGTATTTTTATAGCCCCTAGTTAAAAAGTTATATTATATTAAAAAAGGTATCTTTTTTAATTAGACTTTTTTTTCTTACTCCCCTATAATTACTAGGTTTAAAAATACGTAAATAATATCATTTTAAAGAGAAAATTATAAAGAATTCTTTAAGTATTTTAGTTATTACTTATAAAATGTATATAATAAATTAATAATACCTAAATATAGTAATACATTACGTACTATTTTAGGTACCTATAACTTTTGAGTTAGTAAATATATTTAACTAAAATTTTAATTATACTTTTTTAATATTAGTGTAGGTTACGTATTTTAAATTATAAATAAAGGTATATATATACTCCTCCTTTTTTAAAACCCCCTTTACTCGTCCCGAGCCACTACAGCCACACTATTTGTTTAATTAGTATATAAATATATTTATATTATAATAAGTATATATTATATAATAATATATATATATAATTAATTAAAATTTAACTATTACTTATATAATTACAGCTTACGTAGTATATAATTAATAGTATAGTATATTATAATAGCGTTTTTCGGCTTTTCTTATAAATAATAATTATTACTTTATATCGGCCGGCACTTATTTATTTAATTATTATTATCCTTTTTATTAAACTATCTCTTTATTATTAATAAGTTAGTTATATAACTATTAGAAGCTTAGCTCCGGTAACTATTTAATAGTTACTTTTAAAATTAGAAAAATATAACTAATTACGCCGTTTATTAACTTATAATACCCTAAGTACTATTACTTATTACCTATTATTTTTTATTTTTTATAAGCTTTTATATTCTTAAATATACTAACTCTATATAGCTACTTTTTATATTATTTTTTACGTTTTACTTTTTACGCTTAGCGCTTACCGCTTAATACTTAAAATAACTTTATTATTTTTACTTATACAATAATATGTACGACTTTTTAAATTTTAATAATATTTTTTTTATTAGTTATTATCTATAGTATCTAGTTTTTATTATTTTTTATTTACTTATTATTTTAATACTAATTAGCGATATCGCGGAGGCCTTATTTAACTAAATTTTACGCCTTAATATATCTATTTTACTTAGCCTCTAAGTCTAGTTCTACTATTCTTTAGAGTACTAGTTATTTAAATGTTTTTAGAATTTCTATATAAATAATATCTATAATATACTCTACCTTAATAGTAATAATAGTTTAGTAAATAACTTTATTACTTTTTATCTATTAAATATTTAACTACTAAGTAATCCTCTATTAAATATTAGTTAGGGTTTCTTTTATAATTATTCTAATATTAACTTATACGTAAGATAGATTTCTATATAGTATACTTAACATTATATTAATTATTATAGATTTAGCCTACTATATATAATATACTATAGTATATATTAGTTACTAATTCTTAGCTGCTGCGATAATAAGGTAATAACTTATAATAGTAAAAACTATTATAAAGGAAGTATTATATATAAGATAGCTATAATCTATTTTATAGTATACTTCTAATATAGTATCTTTACTAAACATTATCTCTTCTTTTATTAAAATTTTTTTTAATAGGAGCGTACGTGCTCCTACTAGCTATAGTATAGCTAGTAGCTTATTAGCTTTAGTATAGTACCTTTATTATCTTCTTTTTATACGCCTCCTCCTACCCGTATATATAGTAAAAGTATATATATTTTTATACTATACTACTTTACTTTTAGGCTAGCCTATATTTTTTTTAACTTACTTTTAATAATTATATATATTACCTTATATTTAACTGTTATATTAATTTTTTACTAAGTACAGATAGTATTAAAAAGCTATTATTTATCTAGTTATAGTTATAGTCCTTTAAATCCTCTACCTATCTACCTTATTAATATATAAATACCTATTAATACTTACGTATATACGCAACCTAAATCTATATTTACTTATTTTTTTTTCTTAATAACGTATAGTAGCTACTATATCTATTTTATACTTTCCTATTTACTGCTACTACTACTATTATTAGCAATAGTAATAGTAGTAAATTACTTAGTATAATTTAGTAGTTACTACTATATTAAATACCTCTTCTACTTATACACTATCTATTATTTTAAGTATAAAGTCTATCTTTTATCCTTTTACTACTTCTTTTTTTATAATCTTCTTATAAGCTATTATAGCTTATTATCTTATAGTATAATTAGACTAATATTATTTATAATATACTATATTTAGATATACTATACTAGTAAGTATAGTTTAATATCTTTCTTTACTATTATTACTACCTTATACTTATCTCTTTTATCAGTAAGTAAGTAGCGGGTAATATTATAATATTCTGTTTTTAGTATATTAAAAACTTTTATAATATTAATAACTTTATTAATATATACTTATATACTTAATAGTAGATATTTTATAACTATCTCTACTACTTATACGTATAGGTTATTATTAGATATACTCTTATAAATAGGTATATAAGGCTTAATTATAGTTATATTCCTAAGGGTAATTATATATATATATTTATATACTAATCGAACAAATAGTGTGGCTGTAGTGGCTCGGGGCGACTAAAAGGAGTTTTAAAACAGGAGGAGTATATATATACCTTTATTAGATAATTATATATATATATATATTAATTAAACAAATAGTATGGCTGTAATAGCTTAGGGTAACTAAAAGGGGTTTTAAAAAAGAAGGAGTATGTGTATACCTTTATTAGATAATTATAATATATAAAATTACTATTAGTATCTTAATAAATATTAATTAACTATACCCTATAAGCTATACTACTAAAAATTAATGCTGCGCTAGTATTTATGCTAGTATTTATACTAGTATTTATATTAATATACCGGATCCTATTATATAACCTGAATAATAATAATAATATAATAGAGTAAGTATATTATAATATTACTAGCGCTATAGTACTATCTAGTCTAAAAATAAAAAAGTAGAGGTAATTACTCTAGTATACTAAACTTTAGTACGCTAAGCTATATTTTATATTAATTTAAAATAAAAATATTTTTTATAATTCTTATATACGCTTATTTTTTAATTATATCTAAAAAAATAACTTTTTTTAGCTTATACCTTTTTTAGACTAGTCTCTTAACGCTGTACTTTACTTCTTTTTATATAATAGTATATTCTCCTTCTTTAGAGTTATTACTATAATATTACGCAACTTTAGGCTAACTGTTTAAACTTTTATTATATTACGTAATTAACTTACTTTTAATAAACTTCTTCTATAGTAACTATAATTACTTTTTTACTAGTACTAATAATTTATAATCTTTTTAATAGTAATTAAAGTATTAAAATATAATATAATACTTTCTATAAAATCTTTAATATTTTTATAATAACTACTAATTCTATACTAATAAGCTTTTATATAACTACTTTATAGCGCTATAGTATATCTACTACCTATTTTTTACCTATTTTATTTTTACTTATATACATATTCTCGTGTTAAAATAATTTTAATTATTTTAATTAGTTTTATTTACTATAGCTTCGCTTTCTTTATAACTTTAAAAAAGTTTTTATTTATTAAAATACTATTACTACTACTACTACTACTACTACTACTACTACTACTACTACTACTACTACTACTACTACTATTACTACTACTACTACTACTACTACTACTACTACTACTACTACTATTACTACTACTACTATTACT
>JASEKS010000205.1:0-187879 GCA_030770415.1 Pleoardoris graminearum
ATACAATAAGTTATTTTAAATTTTTATTAGTTATTTATTAATTTTAATATTTTTTGATTGTGTGTTGTATGTATATTATTGTATGTTATGTTATTGTTTTTTTTTTGTTGTTTGTGTTGGTGTGTTGGGGGGGGGGGGGGGGTGGGGGGGGCGGGGGGGGGGGGGGGGGTGGGGGTGGGGGGGGGGGGGGGGGGGGGGGGGGGGGGGGGGGGGGGGGGTTAGGTGTTCTGGGGAGCACGGATGCCGTTGTTGGGTAGAGGCTTGCGAGGATTAGGAGGAGGGTCTGGGCTCGCATGGTGGCGTGGTGGGTGTTGTTAAAATAGGTGCTAGGAGTGTTGGTGGCGAAGGAGAGCAGGGTTGGGTGCGTGGAATGCGGGTGTCTGGACTTTTATGCGTATTGGACGTTGGACGGAGAGGGCAGTCATTGTCTTGGTGCTGAGCTGTCAGAGAGCCACGATGCACAGCGATATCGCGGGTTGGGCTCCTCTGCATGCATGAGGACGCACCGGGCAGAACATGGTCGTTTGGTGGAGGGCCAGGAAGAGGCACGCGTGTTGGAACAAGGCACTGCATGCATGATGAGCTTGCTCTGCTGGACGCACGTTGAGGTGCCTAGCTGTATTTTTGCGACGTATGGCTGGTATGGCGACTAATAAGATACTAACCACAGCAGATACAACGGTCTTTAGATATGAAACGTAAAGATAGGAGCGCTATGAAGCCCGTTGATTTTGATTTCGTGTCTTTGAGGCCATGATCGGAAGTGGCCTGCTTCTAGTGACACTTTCTCCCTCTTCTTGTTTCACCACCTCGCTCCTGTAAGGAGGCAAGTTCGACCAGGCGGTACCATCACCGCTACATCCTTAGGCCTCATAGTATTTTCTTCGCTGACGCTAAACTGGACACCAAGGGAGATCTTGAGAGGGAGGAAGCGTGTGCGCTCGTTTAGCTAGTGATGCACGGTAAGGCCGCCAGGTTATGTTTGGAGTTAGATTGGCCGTTGCACTGTCTATCCTGGGCTAAGTTGATGCTATCCGGCCTTTGTTTCGCGGCACCGTCTAACGAAGTAATTATATAGTCCACTAAGGGCCTGAGCATTGATTCCATGAGACTAATCCGATACCAACATCACGAAGTCCGAAGTAATAAAGGTGGAGAGACGGGATCTTATTGCTACCCTTACTTACCATGGAGCTAAAAAGCCACTGATTGTCAATACAAGGAGTGGGGAATCCTTGCATCATATGTCAATAACCGAGGTTGCGCTTCTTTAGAGCACCGCCGCCTTACTTGAAGAACGAGTATTGTCAGCCTGTATCACTTGAGTTGGGGTAACGCATCGTACCGAATATGCCGCTGTAATCTATACTTACCGATCTTGACTTCCGATCCGCTGTTGCCGAAGACCTTCACCTAGTCCATAACCTTCAGCATGCTGTACGCCTTGTGGCTCACAGCCTTCTTCACCAAGGACAATTGGTCAGCTTTGCTCTTCCGCGCAACGTCCACCGTGCCGTCTTCGCCCTCTTGCTCCACGACTTCTTGCTCCACGACCTCGATCTCATCTTCGAAACTGCTCCCGTCTGGGAAGACCTTGAGCATGCCCTGCGAGTAGCCAGACACCAGTGCGGTGTTCTGCTCCTCCATGGCAACGGGCTTCGATGTGCTGTAGGCGGCCAGGTTCCAGAAAATGAGCTTCGGCATCTCGTACCCAGCCTCTGCATATCTCTTCTTGATGCGATCATAGCTTGTCGTCCAACGCTCGGCGCTGTTCTCCGCGGAGTCGAACTGCATATCCGAGAAGACGAACACTTGCTTGGCCATTTCTTCCTGTTTAAGTTTGTTGGCAACCGCCATGGGAAGGATGACATTTTCGAAGACGGCAACAAAATTGGTGTTCATGGACCAATATGCATTTTCAATGTACCTGACCTTCTCGATGAAGCCGCGACTGTCATCTGTTGCGCCGACGGAGACGTATGATGGATGGCCAGAGAAGGTAATGAAGCCGCCGCCAAAAGGCTGAGCGGCGACCTCGGAGACCAACAGCGAAAGCCCAATCGCGGAATCTATGGGTGTGGTTTTGTCTTTGAACAGTGGACTGGTCATGCTGTCGCTCACGTCACATACCGCAATAGAGGAGTCTAGCGTGCCAGAATCCTTGATACGCTGAACAAGAGTCTTCCATTGCCTGTCGATGACTTCACGCGTTATCTGATCCTCAGCTTCAGCTTTAAGGCCTGCGGGAGTGGTGGTATCATGGGAGCGATGGATGCCCCTCGCCTTTGCAACCAATGTTGAAGGCAGTAAAGTGGCGCCAGAGATCTTTGCATTGCCGGTTGCGACCTTCTTGATATATTCGGAGAAGCGATCATGGTCCTTCTTCAGGAACAGCTTGCTATATCTGTCCATCGCAAGCGAAGGAACGCGCTGGTATTTGATTTGGTCAAAAGTGTTGGCTGCAATGTCCCTCTCCACAACAGCCAGCGCTTTTCGGAGCGGGGAGCTGTAGTTTCTTCGGAAGGCTTCACGGGCATAACGCAGGTACTCCTCTCGGTTGCTGACATCCGGGGCGAGTTCAGCAGGGTTTGGATAGAGGATCTCGCTGATCGTGGAAAGCATGAAGGTGTGCTTGTCATGGAACTCGCCAAATGAGGGTGCCCACTTCGCAGCAAGTGAGAGGTTCTTCAACCGCCGCTTATCACCGGACTCTTCTTGTCCTCCTTGAGCTGCTGAGCAAAAATGCGGGCCACGGTGATGTGCAGAGCGCGATAGAAAGGGTCGTTCTGTAACTTCTGCACAACGCGCTCATGCTGCTGCTTCTTCCATAGCTGACGTCGCTCTTTGGCCTTCGCAGCGTCCCAATCCACCTGACCCCGCCAACCTTTTGGCTTATCTTGCTTCTGTGTGAGCAACGAATCTGGGTCACTGCTGAAGTTTAACTGATCGTTTGCGGCAAAGACTACCAGGTTGAGGAGGTCCTTGTAATAGCCGTGTGAAACGCCAAAGCAAGCATCGTGAGCTGTTAGCGCGTCTTCAGTCTTGACGGCATCAGCAGGTGTAGCTTCCTGGGTTGACTTTACACCCAGAGGTGGCGTTGCTTCACTGGCGTCGATCATGTCAAAGTCCTCAGTCTCTGTATTAGTGCTGTTCTTCAGACCGCCTAAGATGACGAGGTCAGGTCCAGTTTGATCGTCCGCGGCTTCTTTTCGAACATCCTTATCGCTATCTCCGCCCGTCACTTTCTTCTCGATCACGGGACGGACCAGCCAGACGAGGTTTGTGAGCAAGGTGTGAGGGTGAGTTTCGGCCAACCAGCCCAGCGCTTTGTACGTAGAGATCTTGTTGCTCTTGCCTAGGTGGATGCTACGGGCGTTAAAAATGAGCTTGAGCGTTATGAGAGCGTCCTCCTTCCAGGCGTTCTCTAACAGGGTCTTCAAACGGTTCGAAGGTGTGTCCTCCCCTAGATCGTAGAATAAATCCACCAGCGGGCTCTGGGATGAGAGGTGGATGACATCGGCGTTCTGGGTCAATGCACTAGAAGCGTCAGCGTAAGTCGAGAGCTGTAGGAAAGGTATCCTGCGAAGAGATAATATCCCAATTCTTTGCGTTACCCCATGATGGGAAATACAACAGTCGAGTGGAATCGTCCCAGCTTCGCAATCAGGCGTTACGTACAGGTTCTTCTGCGCGAGATCTTGCTGGCTCCGGGCATGCGCGGCGTGCTTCTCTAGGCCTTCGACGAAGGGCGCCTTCTTTACGGGCTCACTTCCCGTATCCTCTTCGGCATGCCGTTTGAGAGGCGAGACCTCTCTACCGGCGGCCAGCTTCTGCACCCAGACTTCGAATTCGTCTTGGTCCATGAAAAGCGCTTCGTCAGGGGGAAGAAGGACCGAAAAGGAAGAGTTCAGGATAGAGTGCTTCATGCTGGACGCAGCCGTGCTTTCGGATGCGTCCTCTTCTGGCCGATTGCCCATCGCCGTATCGCCGACAGGTACTTTTGCGGGTGAGGCTTCTGTATGCTGAGCTTCGGTCGACGTCTTCGCAGCCGGATTGTCGACTATCACGTTTGCGGTAGGTGTGGCAGCAGGTGCGGCGTCCGTATCCATTCTTGCAGCAAGCTGCGGAGTAGACAATGTTTTGATGGAGTGGAGGAAAGCCCGAGGTATTTGAGGAAGCCGCGGCCGGTCAAGGGCGTAATGATGCAGTCGCGGCCTGGTCACAATGCCTTCGTTTGCTCTGAATCCGAGTCAGCGTGTGCAAAGATCCACTTGGAGCAAACGTCGATGTCACTTTCGTGCAATTCAATGGGAGAACGTGACGATCCTTGAGTGCCGCTCTGTATTTGTAAAACAAGGTACCGCAAGCCGCACAGTGGATACGAACAGTTGAGTGACGGTTACATGCATTTCCATCTACGACTGTATACTACTTTTGGCGTGTGGTCCACCAATATCTCTGCACAATCACTTACGATTGAGCGATGCGCCTGACGCGATGTCACCAACCCACCAATGGCGACTCCATCCCAGTGTATGCATGTAGGCAGCAAAGGGGCGATTGAGGGTACGTGAGAGACGAGGGCGCACCAAAGGGCGGGATGCGGCGACGGCCACTTGCATGGATAAATCATAATCGATACCAATTAAGGCGCAGTTAGTTACGATGTTAGGCAGCATCATGCGCTAACCGGCTATGGATATAGGAACAGTGACTGTGCTCGAGTCCGAGCCTAGTCCAGATGGAAACGGAGAAGAAATGGCTTGGACGAGACAGGGGTGGAGTATATCATAAGGTACAGTATATACACCGAAGGTGTGATAGTCCGTGGCTAGGCAGCAGTCGAGGCTAGCCTGACAAAAGTACCCATCTAAGAACATGTAGAGTATTTGGATGAATAGAATGACCAGCTTGATGTCTCGACTGAACCATACCGATGACGATGCGTGAGGTATCAGATCAAAGAAGTAAAGTCCTAGGATCTAGATAGGAGGCAGGATACCCATCGCGAAAATGAAGACCTTGGGAGTGATTGAAATCGAACCCGGGTCTGGGTTTTGGTCAGGATAATATAGAAAAATCAGCGTACGATGGCTCGGAAAGACACCAGAAGACATGACTTGGGAAGCTGAGCGGGTGCTGGTTGACAGTGCGATAAGTGGAAATGTAGAGAGAGCGTCGCAGCGTCCTTAGTCAGCCCCCGCTTAACGTAATGGGAAGTGGGCAGGCATCCATAAACACCAAAGAATCGCGGGAGCTCGAGCTGCTGGCCGCTCACCTCACTTCAACACGCACCTCTCCTAGCCATGGCAAAGGACGTCGCGGACAGCCCCTTCTTCCAGAAGCGGAAAGCCGAGGGGGAAATTGTCGTCAAAGGTAAACATTAGCTTGCATCCGTCCGAGGCTATGCTCACGCCGTTAGATCCCCCCAAGTTCGACCTCGAATCGTACATATCCAACTATGACGGCTTCACACGGCTCGACCGCCTTCGCCACATTGGCTCGCACTCGACCTACTTCGCCGTCGACGCGTACCGGACCGCCATTGCAGAGGCGAAGCGCGGCAAGAACGTAAAGCTGTACCTTGACCTCGTCGAAGAGTTCGCCCAGATCGCTCCCGAGGACCCTGCTGCGTCGACGGACGGGAGATGGACAATGGAGAAGATGAAGAAGGTCGAGGCGGAACAGGACAAGCTGGAGCACGAGCTGAAGTCGTACAAGAACAACATGATCAAGGAGAGCATACGGGTGAGTTATGGAATCGGGGCATGGCGGCGGTCCACATGGCTAATACGTCTGGCAGATGGGCAACGAAGACATGGGCCACTTCTACTACGCCACGGGCGACTTTAGTCTCGCACACAAGGCGTACATGCGCATGCGAGAGCACTGCACATCGCCGAAGCACCTTGCCGACATGACGCTCCGCCTCCTCCTTGTCAGCATAGCACAGAAGTCGTGGCTTGCGGTCCAGTCACACATCGCCAAGGTGGACTCCACACAAGTGAAGGGCGACGAGAAGTCCAAGCTCGAGCCCATCATATCCGCCTGTGCTGGCCTGGCGCACATGGGCTCCCATAACTACCGCGACGCCGCGACCTCCTTCCTCGCAACCTCCCCGGCGTTCCTGACCGCCGAGCCCGCCGCAGGCATAACGTGGCAGCGCGAGGTCCTCACGGGCAACGACATCGCCGTGTACGGGGGCCTCTGCGCCCTCGCGTCCATGGACCGCAGCCAGCTCAAAGAGCGCGTCCTCGACAACAGCGACTTCCGCAACTACCTCGAGCTCGAGCCGCACGTCCGGCGCGCCATCAACCTCTTCTGCGCCTCCAAGTACAGCGCCTGCCTCGAGGTGCTCGAGCACTACCGCAACGACTACCTCCTCGACGTCTACCTGTCCAAGGTGCTCGTCGACGTCTACGGCCGCATCCGCCGCAAGAGCATCGTCCAGTACTTCATCCCCTTCAGCTGCGTCACGCTCGACGAGATGGCCTCCAAGTTCCAGCTCACGGGCGAGTTCCCCTCCATCGAGGACGAGCTCGAGACCATGATCAACAACGGCACGCTCGACGCGCGCATCGACCTCGTCGATCGCCTGCTCATCTCCCCGCCGACGAACCCGCGCTACAACGTGCACGCCCAGGCGCTCGCCATGGCCGAGGCGTACGACCATACGCTGCGGCTGCGGCTGACGCGTCTCAACATGCTCGCTGCGGGCATGGAGGTCAAGCAGGAGAAGGGCGGAGCGAAGGACAAGGACGGGGGGTTTGGCGAGGGCATCAGTGCCGGTCTGAGGGGGATCGGCTCCAAGATGGGGTTCGCATAGGACGTGTAACCTTGCGCCGTTGGGGAGTGCGAGGAACGGCGCGGTTCGAGCATAGCATTTACAGGCGTTTCACGACAGGATGGGTATGAGTTTCCCGGGCGTTCGGATGGAGCGACATACAGATAGTAAACGCAAGGAATGCGGATGGAGAGCTCGATGAGATAGTGACCATCCCGTAGCAGGATCGTAGAACCCGAATGACCATGGATTGAGAACCAATGCATTACGGCTTAAGCCGAAGGCGCTCGCAAGTGGGCGTACATTGTCCATCTTTCATTCCTATCATGGGTATACGTAAATTTTCAAGCCATGTGCCCTGCGCTCTCCACGTCGATCCTCCTTCCACTTGCATCGCAACTCGAGACAACGTTACTAAAACAATGGGGTATCATAAGGTCGTCACCCATCCATCTCACAAGAAGTGCATTCCCTCACTGCGCTGTCGCTTTTGGACGAAGTCCTGGCGTACCTCTCGTACTGGATCCATCTCACAAGACACTCCTCCCCTGTCCTTCCCTACCGAAACACACTCGAATCTCTCACGCCTCCCCATTGCCCCTCCTGCTGCTGTGCTTGCGCGCCCTGATACCCATAATACGCATTCGGCCACGCGCCAAACTCTCTCGGATACGGAGTCGGCTGCTCGGCTGGGGGCGCCAAGCCGGATCCAGCCATGCCCGCACTCACGCCCAGCTGGTGGCTCGGTACATTCGGTAGCCCGTTCGCTTGCACGTTCTGCGGCTGCGGCTGCGAGGGGTGTGCCGCATTGCGCGGCATGCTCTGCTGGGTTGCTATCCCGTAGGGGTTTTGCGCGTAGTTGTTATATTGTGGGGTCTGCAGTTGTTGGGCGGCGGTCTGGAGTTGCTGCATGGCCTGTTGGGGCGAGGGCAGGGCTTGCGGGGTTGGCATTTGGTGTTGGATCTGCGGCGGTGGCTGTTGCGCCAGTTGGTGGTGGGAGTGGCTTCTACTGTGCTGGCGCTGCTGCTGTCGTTGTTGCGGGTGTGTCTGTGCCTGTGGTGGGGTTTCGGAGGACTGAGGTTGGAGTTGGGGTTGTGGTCGGGTAGGCTTGTTGACCGGCGCCATCTGGGGTGTCTGATGCGGTGTGGTCGACGCTCGTCTCTTTTCGTCCTCGAGCTCCTGGATGCGTGCTTTCGCTTCGTCAAGCTCTTTCTTCATGCGCTCGAGCTCAGAGAGCTCGCTGGTGGCGGCTTGGGCTTGCCGTGAGGTTTCTGCGATTGGGACAGTGGATGCGGATGGTCGTCGGTCGTCGGTCGGTTGGTCGGCGGAGTAGAAGCACTGCCGCTTCTTGTCGATGCAGGTTTGGCAGACGGGGCGTGTGCCATCACACTGCGTTTGGAGTCAGGATCATGATTCCTTCAGGAGTAGATCATGCATAATGAAACGAGTGCTACCTACCTTAGTTTTCTTAGCCTTGCATACATCACAGCTATTTCTCGGTCGCTTCCGGGGATTAGGTTGTGGTTGTGGTTGGGCTCGCGGCTTTTGGTCGACAGGCGGAGAAGGCGGTGGAGGGGGAGGGGCAGGACGCTGAGGCAGGACGACAGGCGGATGAGGCTCAGGAGGCTCAGGAGGCGAATGTCCCAGAGTAGGGTCAGGCCGGATAAGCTCAAGCAGCGAGCGAAGGCTTTGCGCACGCAGATCGCTTTCTAGAGACGTGGACGATTTCGGATCGTCAACCTTTCTCTTCTTCTTCGCTTTTTGCGCGTCTTTGGCGGGTGGAGCGGCTCTGGATGGCCTCGGTCGGCTCTGTATCCGCTTCAAAGCCTCTGGATCATTCTCCTCGAGGAACTTGCGCCTCCGTGAGTCTTTCCGTGGCGGAGGGGCCCGCTCCTCGTATGTCTTGTGTAGGGGCAGGTGCTTGTAGAAGACGTCTAGGGTCTGCTTGTTGGCGGAGAACTTGATGGACAAGACGCCTTTGCAGTCGTAGACGGGCTTGGTGGCGCGCTTGCCGAGCTTCGCGCCCTTTCCGTTGGCGGCGCGGTCCTTGTTGAGCAGCGAGTCGTTGCAGTAGTAGGAGAAGCGGTAGCTGTCGTCCTCGCGGCTGTTCCAGCAGTTGTGGAAGCTGTAGCGGAAGCCGTCACACCTCTGGATCGCGTCGACGCAGCACTTGGCAATGGCGCGCTGCTTGCGCATCTTCTCCTTGGGATCGGGCGTCGGCTGCAGGGCCTCGAGGATGCTCATGGCGACCTTGGGCTCGTTCCTGGTGCCGTTGGCGCTGGTGGGCGTGCCGCTCGCGCTGGATGAGCCGGCTTGGGGCTCTTCAAAGGGGCCCATCCGCGGGGGCGGCCCGCTCTGGTAGGCCGTCCCATACGGTTGCACGGGCATGTCGTGCGCATGCTGGTTGTGGTTGTAGGGCTGGGACGCGTCGTAGGCGGCTGCGAAGCGGGGTTGCGACGACGCGGCTGAAGACGACGACGACGACGGCGCGTCCGGCGCCGGGATGAGGAAGGTGGTGCCCAGCCAGAAGGAAAGCTGGCAGTCGGTGTGCTCGGGGCTCTCGGGCGGGTTGGTCAGGAATTCGCACAGAGACGCCTCGAAGGCCTCGAGCGAATTGACGGTGTACGAGACCGTTTTCGCTTGCGGATCGCGAGCCTGCCGTCCGCGCGCGAGGGGGACGGGCCCGTTGAAGATGGCATCCTGGGGGTGCTGGTAGTGCGCGCCAGAGACCGTGGCAGGGGCAGGTTGCTCCATGACACCGGAGCCCGAACCCCAGTCGACTAGCAGAGTAGAGAGGTTCACGAGGGTGTTGTCGTGGTAATAGACAGGATACGCTCGCCCGCCCCTCACCGCTCATCCTCACCGACACCCCGAGCACACCAGCGCCCGCGTCGCCGCCACCACATGGCACCGCCGTGTTGCGGCCGGAACGCGACGTGGTATCCCTTCCGAATTTTCAGTGCACGACTTTGTTTGGCTCGGCCGTGTCACCGCATGCCTCAGCATGCCGAGCATATGCGCTCGGTGCTCTATCCAGGCCTGCTGCTAATCCGGACTAATCACCAAATCCACTCTCCCGCACCACGGGTAACGCCCGGCAGTCGAGGATAGCCGTTGCAAGGGTCGAACATCAGTCGATCCGCCTTACAGACCCTGACCCTTGTCGGAGATCCTGTTCCCGCTGAAGAGCGGTAGTACCCATGAATCTTGGAGGGCCGTTCAAAGCTTAATTGTCCCTCGAGCCGCTGAGGAGACGGGCCAAATCTCGTCGCTCAAATCACACAGTCGAGAGGATTGAGGCTGACCGGCATGGCATGATAAAGATCCGGAGCGTCCCGGGTGGCGTACACACTGCGATCCTTGGAGCCCTAGTCCTGCTGGCGCATTCTCCATGCTCGACAGTTCGACAGTTGAAAATTCGACGCTGGGTAGGAAGTCCAGCTCGTGGGCAGCATATATGATAGGAACTGAAATGTGGAAGACATACAATTGTTGACTTCCGTAACAGAACACGGGATGAATAGCACGAATCCTTGCTCACATGTATATGGGAAGCGCCTGAGATGTGAAGATTATCACCCGCTTAGATTAGCACAACAAAGTTCCTTCAAAGATTACACCGTGTTCTACTGGGTATCGAATCTATGCTAGTACTTCTTTCCTGGTACATCACTTGTAATTGTCATGGAAGTAAGTAGATACAGTCATTCAGAGGGCAGACTTACTTCCTTCTCCTCGCTTCTCAAAATTTTGAGGCTGGCAGAACGGTGGCGGCGGGCCACCCAAAGCAGGAGATGAAGCAAGACAATTGACAGATGCCACGCTCTTGTGATATACAACAGGCGAACGTTGCAGCGGCTGGCCATACAAAACCATGTCAAAAACTTGCGAGGCGATATGAGCGTCATATTGGACTCATCAAATGGATTCTCATCTGCATTCCTTGTACCCTATCCAGGGTATATGCAACCTTCAATGCTAGTCTGTGACAACTGAACGATAGAACAGAATGGGCACAGGCACTAGGCCCTCGTGGCCTTTCTAGAGGTGATACGCCTTTTGTCCGCGAAGCCCTTCGTAATAAGCCTAGCACCATCTACATTCTGCTCCAACTCTCCCAGATACATAATCCAGCACGGTTCCCGCCTGTTAGCACTTCCTCCCGTCGAACAACATAGCAGAAGTATACGGGACCATCAAGACGCATTTTATAGACATCCCCGCCCTAGCATATTCCCTCTCCGTCGCCTTAGATACCCTTACGAACGAACCAGCTCACGCTCTTCCCCCCATTTCCCCCCATGCGCACCTTCCCTTCACGTATGGTGTCCCCCACACCAAGGCCTCCCCTCACCCCTCATTAGTGCCCTCCCCGGTCTTCTTTCTTAATCGAGTTACACAGGATGCCCGGGGCGCCGTTAGCCAGGCTTAGCGCTTGCAGATGTCCGCCCCATTACGCCATGGGACGCGCAAGCTGAGAAGGACGCTCTGAGGAGCCGAATGTTCCGAACGGATGCAGTGATGACGGAGAAACTTGCTTTTTCAGGTGCGCGCCGGGTATGGCGTTTTGGGCATGGTTATATAATATGATACAACGAGGGCGGAAGAGCACAGCAAAGGCAGAAGCTCGAGCAAGTGTGCATCAGACAATACATTAGGAGACGGCGACCCTGCGCCCAGCACCCAGGCCGATCCTTAGCAAAGTCGCAAGCTACACTAAGCTACCTACTCGACAGACAAGCGCTCAATCATCGCGTCATGAAACCCCAAACGCCACCCAAACCATCCATCCTCCCATATCCGTGGTATCAGTCGCTCGTGGAGATGCTTTATTCCGTCCGTCCCTGTCCCACCAACCCAAGAAGACCTCTCATTACAAGCCAGAAGCAAAGGGCAAACAAGATGGAGGCGAAAATCAAACATGAATGTGCAGCCGAGGCGTAAATGTACAACAAAAGGTCTTGATCGCGTCTCAGTATAAGTCTCGGAATCGATTCCAACGCTTGGGCTCGAGCGAGAAAAAGAAAAGAGCAGGTGAAGTATTTTCTGAAGTCGTCGAAATCATGCGTTGCCATCAAGCCATGAATTGGTGGAGCTCGGCCGTGACAGGCGGAGCAGGCGCGCCGATGATGTTGTCCGGCATCCACGGGCCCTTCTCCTCGGGTGTCGCCCCATGCAATGCCTCCGCCCGCTTCAGCGTCTGCACATCCAAGTCGGTGACATAAGACTTGCCGTCAGGCAGCCCCATGCGGGCTTCGAACTCCCGGTCGAGCATCATGTCGTCCTTCCAGAGGCGTCGCGGGCCGTCGTAGACACATAGGACTCGCTTCTTCATCTTCATTTTATCGGTCGGGCAGCCCCAAGAGGCAGGATAGTTTTTGCGCTTCTTGCGGCCCGAGCCGGTAATCGCCACGCCGCCCTTTGAAAAGGTCAGCCCAGCCCGAGGGCCCCTCCCACCAGAGGCCTTCGTCACTTTGGAGGAGTGGCCACCCCCAGCGTGCGATGTGACACCCCGGGGGTGTGTTAATTGTCAATGTGACTTGTTTTTGATGGACCCCTTTCCGGAGCGCGAACGCCGTACACCGTACGTGTCATCGTTTGCGTCATCTACATCGATTTCTTCTTCCTCTTCCTCCTCCTCTTCGTCATCGTAGCTTGGTACGGTGTACTCGATGCTTTTCGAGAGACCGTTCCGGTCAAGCGTCTCCGAGACATCCTTGTCTTCGGCGACCGATGTCAAGAGGCGCTGGTTGATGGCCTCGCTAGGGTCGGCTTGCTGGACCACGCGCAAGACGCAGTCGTCCAAGTGTTCGTAGAACTCTTGGGCATTGGCGAATGTTACTGAGCAAGTAGAGCAAGTACCGGCCATGGTCTGCTGGGAGCCGGAGTAGGTCTTGCGGCCTGTTGGCGACTTCTTTCGGCTGTTTGGTGGGTTCTGCTCAACACCGTGCACAGAAGTCAAGTGGCGCTTGAAGACGTCGGCGCGATTGAACGACTTCTCCGCCGCCGAACCAGATCCGGGACAGAATCCGCACACCATCGTACCTTTGTAATGCGTCAGGGTGTGTCGGTTTTTGTCGTATTTCCTTGCGAACCCCTTGAGGTGGTACTCGCAAGTCGTAATAGGACATTTCTCTGGCCTCTCGTTCTGGTGCGTGAGCATGTGCGCCTTCAAGTCTTTGAAGACACGTCCACATTCCGGTAGTGGGCATAGGCCTTTCTCGCGAGTTTCATCGTCGAGCTCATAGCTGCTTCCACTTTTGCGGCTGGTGCCCGAGTGCTGTGAGTGCAGAGAGGCGTTCGATTGTCGCCGCTGGCCGTTGAACGCGGGGTACGGCTGGAACCGATCGTTGAGATAAGGTGAAGTTGAACCTCGCTTCAGGTTCTTCGATGCAGCTCGTTGGCTGTGGGAAGAGATGTTCGACAAAGCGGGGGACGGAGGATGCTCGATCACACCAAAGTACGGTGAGTGCGTTGTCCTGATGTCCGGATATGGCAATGGCGAAGGCGGCATGTAAGCCAACGGGTTCCCGAATGAGGTCAGAGTAGGATCTGCTGGAGGAATTAGCGACTGCTCTTGGGCTGTGGACTGGCTGGAGAAAGGTGGATCAAAGGAGAACCGACAGGATGATCCAGACGGTGTAGGGAGACCTGTCTGGCTTCGAGGAGACTGAGAAAATGTGGATATTGGAGTGAAAGGAGAGTCTAAGCCAGCATCGCATCCATCGCTAGGGTGTAGTTCATTCGAGAGAAGGGGGTTTTGACGGCCTGCAAGTACGCTGGACCTCGATCCCAACTGTCTTGCCCGGGCAGGAGTAGCAGGTGCTCTAAATACATTTGTGTCGGAAGATTCCGAATTGCGGATTGCACGAGATGAAGAAGGAAAACAGTTGAACTTGGAAGGAACGATGGTCGACTCACCCACACAGCCTGGAACCTTGACGGGTTCTACCATGCCCGGGTACTCGAACCCTGAAGTGAGGCCAAGGCCGGCTGCCAGTGGATTCCAGGGTTCGTTGAACTGTGACGGAGAACCCATAGCAGACGACGACACGGATGCGCCAGACTCTGATGAAGCCGATAGTACTGGTGGTTGCTCTTGGAACGAATTGGATGTCGAGTGAGGCGAAGCCATGGGGCTTGTGTAGTGTTGGAAAGACGCCTTGACGCCCTGAGCGATGCCATCGTAATGGAACTGGAGCTCTTGGGGCCTGGGTGCCTCGGAGAGCGAGGGCAGAGGCTCAAAGGGAGCACTGAAAGTGGGGTCCATGGGGTAGGAGGTAGAGGGGAGGAATGGCTGTGAGGTGGGCAGAAAGTCGAGTTGCTGCTCCTCGTTGGAGTACAGCGGAAAGTCATGCGGCATGTTGGCGCTGGCGTAGGGGAGATAGTCAACCATGACAGATTTGCCGCGTCGCGCACGCCTGGGGAGCTGATATATAGGGTGTCGTCTTCTCCAGCGTTAGCATAAGCAGTAAACAGTAAGTGCAGCGGCAGGGGTTTGGCGTTGTTATAGAACTAGGCAGGGGACACTTACCTTGAAACACTGGATTACCCGTGGCCGCTTGGGGGCTGGGGTCGTTGCACGGGACGGCGACGGCGACGGCGTGTAATATTGGCTCTTGCTGATCTGCTGTTCTTGTTGCTGTACAAGCGATAGGGGATCGATGCGATGTTCCAAGAGGCCGACAGCCCGGTAGCGAGAAGAGCCGGAAGCCGAGGCAGGCGTCGCGGAGTGAATGTTCAACAGCAATGTCGGAAACAGTTCCGCGTGGCAGGTTGGACGGATGATGTGAGGCCTGGGCTGCTGAGGAGGCTCTCGGGGGCGAGCCGCGAAGGGTTATGTATAGGGCGGCCGTCGTCTCGCGGTAGCCCCCGGCCACCAAGGCTGCGCACGAAGCCACTGGGGCCCAGGCCTGCAGACAGACCCTTGCAGGCCTCTTCGGCGTGGCATGAGGTGGGAACGGTGTATCCGCGCTAGGGAAATAAGAAAGACAGTGGGTGCTCACTTGGCGTCTCCGCCTGGATCGCGCGCCCCGGCGGCCGACGACGAACTGCGGTGTAAAAACGGCACTAGTGCTGTACCTCGTCCTCGCCCATGCCGGATCCGGACAAGGCAAGCGGACGGAGACTGCTTCGGTCGGCCAAGGCCTGCGAGCCACTGCCCCGGGTCCTCGGGCGCGATGGCTGATTCGCCGTCGCCTGTGGCGCAGGACCAGCCAAAGCGAGGGCTGTGCAGCGCGTCCTGCGCCGCCATTCGCTGGCACCGCCGGCCTAATTTTGGGGCATGTTGGCAGAGGCTCTTCACACCGCGTCTTGCCAGCACCCCGCGCCCTGGCCCTGGCCGAATGACGCTGCGCGTCCAACGCCGTCGCCATGTGTTGTGACGGACAGGCGCTGCATTCTCGTGCATCCTGTCTGCGGCCTCACCGCCGGCCACGAAGCATCGCGAGGCTGCGTCGCACGAGGGCGCGCTCCGCTGTGGCCGTTGCCGCCGGTGAAGGCCCCTTGGGCGGCGCGAGCCACGCGACCAGCGACAAAAGGACGCCCATGTCTGGCTCCACGATGATGACCGCGAGTGGGGGCGTGCAATCTCGAAGAGCGGTTCCGCCAGCCTCTGGACAAGCCAATACCGCCGGGCGGCACGAAGCGTCTCCCAGTACGTCTCCGTAATACTCGGGCGTTTCGTTTCCCGTGCATGTGGCTTGCCCGGTCTGGTCAATCACCCTATTCTCACTCTCTTGGTCCCTGGATCCTTTGGCCCAGTGTCATGGATAAGGTTGGTGAAAAAGCGTGGACGACCTGGTCTTGGAAACACGTAGCCTATCAACATGCCCGTTCGACCCTGCTTCTGTGGTGCAGCCACTTTTCGCGCACGAGTATTGCCTGCGTCACGCTGCCAGGGGTCTGCTCTCGAGACACAATGCAACGCCTCGCTCCGACCCAAGTTGCGCGCCAGGTCCGGAGTGATCCCACCTTGTCGAACAATCATCGCATCGCCAGCAGCACCGTGGGCGACAAAGCTTGGTTGCCCATGCCTTCACGTGAAGGGCCTTGAGGCGGGGCGTGGACTTTTGGACATGTGGAATTTGCGGGGAGAATAGCGCATTGGAACAACGGCACCCTGTCCATGGGTGCCTACCCTAAATGCTTGGACCAGGCGTTGTTAATCGGTGTCGCTACCATGGCTTGCTAAGGCTGTTCATCCATGGGGCGCCATGAAAAGGTCAATATGGCAGCATCAACTTGGTAGACCATGAGGCGTTGCAATGGCCTTTGGGTTAAAACCATGACTTGTAGCGTTCGTCCTGTAGATGATGTGTCCACTAGCATCATCTCACCACACACCAACTTGGTCGTAGACCAATCATGGAAATTGTGGGGGTTCCGGATTTCCATGTGCAATCGATTCACGTCAGGCTCCGTACTGCTTATATTCCAAGAGATTTTGCTGTACCTGGGCAATACAATGCGAAAAGCCAAGGGTAGCTGTGGCTGTCGCACCCGCTACTAGGTCGTATCTCGCACCCTAAATATAGTGGACGGCGAACAGACACTCGGTTGGCGTCCTATCAGCAACCGTACTCAGGCCTTAAGCACGTGGTCATGTCTGTGATGTAGCCTGCACGGCCACAGTTCAAAGACCATGTCTAGGCCTTAGTCGAAATGCTTGTACCCTGCTATCTTGTGCTTGTTCGTGTCCCGCGGACAAATTGGAGCGTCATCCCGATCTAGGTCAAAAACGGTCACTTTCGCGAATGTGTTGCCTGATTCATCGGGTTGATTGAGTGCTCCAGGAAGGCCCGTGTATGTGGAAATGTTTCGTGTAGTGTACCCATATGGTCGTTGATTGGCAGTGAGTGACAAAGCGGTTCTATGAAAACGCTGTTGCTGAGAGAACACAATCTCAACTGTCAGCATCGGCGTGCAATCGCGCCGATCTGATGGCCCCCACATGGCAAGAGCAGGGGCGACAAGAGCGACGGAGCCGCTCTGAGACATGCCCAACCATCCGAGCAAAGCGACTTTGTTGGGAACGAAATGGCCACGCAAAGTCGCCCCGGGTGAGAAGCGCCGACGATGGGCAGACGGACATGGGTCCGTTGGATCTCCGTAAACGACTCAAAAGGGGTCGGGCTAGCCGTCGATAATGGTAGCGTGGTTGCACATCAAAGGTAGGCTCATTCTGGAAGACTTGTACAAGATGGAGGTGCATGGCATGTGGAGATGCAGTGCGTCCGTGGGACAAGCCACAGCGACGGGTGATCCGCAAAACAAATGCTGACTGGCAGAGTACCAATATTATGGTTCGGGTCGGGCGCCCCTCATCGTGCGATGCTTTCACAAGAATGTTGGTTTTGGTGCTCCTGTTTGACAGCTAATAACACAGCCCTTGTGACGCGGATAGTGCTCTGTGTCCGTGAAGATGCCGAGAACCCAAATTTAGCACTTTCGTCCTCGTAAATGTTGGGCAAACGAATATGGTCCAGCCTTAGCGAACAGAAGCGCTGTTGATTGACTCCACACCACTTCATCGGCCTTGCCGCTAGTAGGAGTGGAGCTTTCGTTGTTGACATTTTACCTTCGGCCTCGCCTGAGGAACCCCGCCCAGTGTCGCCCGCATCTCCTCGAACGGCAGGGATTCTCTCCCGGGCCGATGGATTGGGTAGGGATATGGACCGTTCCGTGCACTACTGGATTCACTAAGCCCCAACAGGATGTGGATAAATCGCTCGACGTGTCGTTAGCGTACCAGAACCCAACATCGGCGACTCTTTCAAGTGCGAACAGAGTTTCGGCATGTATAGGCAGAGCCGCGATATCTGTCCTTCGCTTCCGGTGCACTGTGCGTATTAATCTGGATGCAGACGTGAAGACCTTGGTGGGGCAGCAACAGCCTGAGCCGCGCGCGCCTTTGGTGCATGTGTCGAAAAAGGGTCTAAAACCTTGTCGTGGTCCAGACTCGGTACGAGTTGGCCGACTACCAGAAGAGACAGCGGACTATGCCGTCAAGACGGTTTGGGATCGAGCGCCACGGCCAACCCACCAGATCTCTGCTTTGAACACATGGGCAGGCGGGACAGGGCGGCAACATCCGTGAAATGGTCTCAGGTTAAGCAGATCGAGATCTTTAGGCTAGCCGCCGTGAAAAGCAATCTCGCATCGAATCGACCCATAAGGCGGCATGGGATGACTCTTGCAGGAGGCTATCCATGCCACGACAAAGCTTGCGATCTGGCCAGTTGCTCGCGAAACCCCGTGCCTGCAGGCTGCTACACGCTGCATCTCCGATGCGTGATCATCCGACTTTGTAGCTCCTGGTCGAGGATGTCTCGACTGCGCAGACGACGCGACGAAGTTCGTACAGGAAGGCAATTCGACGGATCGAGATGAGAATGTTCCGGTGGATGGCACATTTGCCGAGTGCGGGTATGATCCTCGACGAGGTCGGCGAGCACACCTGCATGGGCGGCAAATGTCGCGGCAACTGGTTATCGTTCGCAGGCGGGAAGTGAGAGCAGCAGCAGAGAGGAACGATGTTTAATGTAGCCGGAGAGTAGAGACAAAGTTGTTTGGAGGCTGTTGACGGCGGAGCGTACGTTGCTGTCGGAAGCGGCAACCGCGCGGGACTTGGCCAGATCGGTGTTGCACTCCGGGCAGGCTGGTCAGGCACCCCGCCGCATTTCAGCTAAACAAACAACGTCTGCAAAGAAAAACAAAAACAGGTACAGGCGACATGGCATTGGTCTACTGCTGCGACGCAGCAAATCGGGCGTCGTTGCAAATGCAGAGTCGAGCTTATCATTTGTCAGAGGCCCTTTCTCTTGTTGAACAGCATACAATGAGCTCGCCTTATAATTCCCACCCAATGAAGTAAGCAGAATCTTGATACTACTGTATCGCTCGGATTCCAGGGGCTTCGTATCGAGTTCCTTGATGGCCCGAGACTGCTGTATCCGTATGGTTGACATCCACCTTCGCTACCGCCCAACATCGTCGTCCCCCGCCCTTATCGAACATTTATCTCCGCCCTAGTAGTAGGCCGCCCTTTATATCCTTGTTTAGTGCGCCTTTTTACTATAATTAACGTATTGTTATTTGTGCTGGTTGTCGCATAATCTGTTTAGGTCGGTAACGACGATAAAGGAGAACCTGAGAACCTGCTGTATCCGTAGCCAAACACTACTTTGAGAACCGGCAAACGAAAGAAGCAACATTCATCCGAACCATGTAACGAGTCAAGATTGATTCAGAATCTTTCACTGCGTGCCTATTATATTCTGGAATGAAGGTGTTATTGCTTCTGGGATCTGCCCCTCTCCCCATTCAACGATGTAAACTCTGCGCTCACGATGGACGACTGCGAAAAATGGTAACCGCGCGCAATCAGTCCCAGTACAACGAGCCATTAAGAAATGCAAGTTACACGATGCTTCAACACAATAATCTGGAAGAATAACTTTCAGGATTCTACTGCGTTGTGTTGAACTCGCGCACTCTTCCTGGACAATGTTATGCGAACGCCTGTATACTACAACTAGGTCAAAGGCATAGCTGAGAGTGCACACCGTGAACACAATATCGACGAGTACTTCGAGCAGAAGGCGTAAGTCAAAAGCGTCAGGCCGCTTTGACCTATCGCTCCGATAGACTAGGTGAGTATGTGGTCCTGTTACGACCGGATTTGCTTATCAATAATACAGCAGCGAGGCAGATGGAGAAGAGGATGAGCGCCAGGGTAGGACTTTGGGGTAGGATGGCAATATTATAATTCTTTTTGTAGTACTGATGTGCTTCTGTTGGGAATGAAGGAGTGCTCAAGTCCCTCCCATGGTTCATCGATCCATGATTACAACAGCTTCGCACATTTAAAGCATCGTTGCCTAACCATCAATTAGATTTTGGAAATAAAATTTTATACGACCAACACAAATATATTGGCCGTCCGCAATGCTTTTCGCGTCCTAGTGACCAAGTGTACATTCCCACGCAGACCAGTGGAGCAAATTCCACACGACACGATGACTACTATAGTGACGACCCTCCAGAGTGGCTTTACAGTCTTCTGCGGTCCCGCGAAGCCCACACGCCCTTCATATGCCGCCGTGAAGAGAGACTCCCGGCTAGGGAGAACTTGGCGCGGACTCACTAAGGCTGCTGAATCCCCACGCAGTGAGAAGTCGGACTGTGACACTACGCGCTCCACGACTTGTCACGCTTCATTCATGAATTCCCACGAGACCGCCTTACACGCTACTTGTCAGGAAGATTTGAAAACCGCACTTGCTGAGAAAAAGAAGCGCAACACAGCCATGGTTACGAGATCCCGCGTACGGAGTGTGCAAGACTTCCTAGGCATCGCACCATCGACGGTCAAAGCCCTAAACGACAGCGAGAGAAAAGAGTACGACGAGTGGCAAAGCTACGCGGCGGAAGAGAAGGCAGCAAGACAGCGACTAGAACAGATTGCAGAGAAGCCCGAAGATGTCGAGGTTATGATGCGAGGGTGGCGCCTGGAACATCCGCCTCCGCGTTCGTCGACACCGGTGCGCGAGCTCGTCAACGAGGAGGCTAGGGCTGCCGCGCAGAGGAGCGAAGTTTTTCGTAACGGAGATGCATGGATGTCTCCCATGGCGGAGGATATCATATGGAATTCACTGATATTGATGCTTAACCCAACGAAACCTAAGTGTCAAATATGCCACCGGCGCAACGACCCAAACATGTTTACCGCCCGCGGAGCGATGTATGTGCTCCCGTGCGGACACGGTGTGCACGTCTTGTGCTTGGAGAAGCGCTATGATGAGTGGCTACCGGTGAGCGGGTGCGAGGAGGATGAGGAGTGCATTCGCTGTAAGGGTTTGAAGAACTTGACGAGAGATCTGGCTAGGTGGGAGTTGAAAGCACGGATACGACGTGTTGGCGATAAGTTGCTTCCTTGGAGGAGAAGCTTCTACTGAGTTAGGAAGACGGACGTCCTAGAAATAATGCAAATGTAATCAGGAGTATATGGTAGCACGCGCAGTGGGTTGCGGAATGATTCCACAAACACATACGGAATGGGCGTAGCACACACGAGATAGTTAGGAATGTAAGATATGCTCTTGTGACAGAGTGCCAAGAAGGCTCTCGCAGGGGGACCACGCGGCCAGCGAATGCCGCAATCCTAAATTCGATGTTTCGAATTCCTGTGACTAGAGAATGCATGCCAGGCAATATTGCAAAAACAATGCCCCGGACATGTTCCAGTCCAACTCAATACGAATCCAGGGTCTTTTGACATGCTTTGAATCGGTTTGTTTCTGTTACCCTTTGCTTGCATGCTGAAAGATTGATTCTACGCTGACGTGTACAGGAACGTTGAAAACTTAACAGGTAAGGCACATCGTCTGGAGTGGCTTGACTAATCTTACTAGTTATCGAGACTTACAGGCTCCAGTGGAGCTTCACTGTCGCTTTACCGACAGAAGATTGCGTTCCCTCACTGCGTTGTCGCTTTCCAAGGTTTGGACGAAGTTTTGGCGTACCTCTCGTACTTGATACCGACGGAAGACGGATTCAACAAATCGGCGCTAACAGAAGACATCGTGTACAGACTAAATTAACTGCATCACGATAATCGATTGATTGCTGATGCAATTTCTTCATTTGTTGTTCTCTTCTGTTGTTCCTTCAAGTCCTTATTTCTCTTTCCGGAGCACAGAGCTTTTGAGCACATCGAGCATATGATATTTGATTCGTGCTTTGCGCAGCCTGCTGACTATCTCAAAGGACGACGGTAATAATGCTGGGTGCGATCCAGATACCGACCCCGACTGCAACAACCAGACACCTCAGTGCCCGGACGACAACAATCCGGATTGTAACACCAACGAGGAGCCGCAGTGTCCTGATGATAACAATCCCGATTGCAACAACCAACAACCTCAGTGTCCGGACGATAACAACCCCGACTGCAACACCAACCAGGAGCCTCAATGTCCAGACGACAACAACCCAGACTGCAATGAAGATACCGGCCCCCAGTGCGATGCCAACAGCATAATCAGCGACACCGGGTGCTACAGTGAAGTCGGCTGTTTCCAGGCCTCCAACGCACCTGGCCTCCGACTTCTCCGCGGTCCTAGCAGACAACGGTGGAACAACCTCACACAAGCCATATGCCAGGAGTACTGCAACACCAACGAGACGGCGCCGGCCATCGGCTTCAAATACGTGGGCATCGAGTTCGGCCGCGACTGCCGCTGCTCCAACGAGCTGAGCTGGACCGGCGACGACCTTGTGGACGACCCGTCGCTGTGTACGAGCACGCTCACCGGTGACCCTGGCGTGTACGCGGGCGGGCCGAATCGCATCACCGTGTGGAGGAATAGCAATTATGCCGTACGTTGATTTTCTGCACAGTTGTCGAACGTCTGAAAACACGCCTCTGCTACGGCAACGTGTTTCTGCTGCAGGCGGTGTGGTAAGTACAGGGGCTGACTTGTTGCATAGGACGATAACATTCCTACGGAACCATCGCCCACGCCAACGCCCACGCCAACGCCAATGCCCACGCCAACGCCTACGCCTACGCCAGGATTGCAACCAGGGCTTGGAAGCCAACCAGGGCTTGGAGGCCAACCTTGGGTCCCCTTCACGTGGCCTCCGGACCGCCCACCGTCGAACTCCGGAGATGCTGTTGACGACGACTCCTTCTGGGCGTCAGGCCGCCCTGCCGGTCGCTTTGCCCGCTATGCGCGGAAGGCACGAGCCCTGTTGTAGGAGCATGACGCGCTTGGAAGGAATTGTACAGTCGCGTTGTGACATGTGTGGGGGGGGGGGGGTTGCTTGCATACATTAATTTGGCATATATAGCGGACTTGAGTTGCTTAAGAGACTCGCTTGGGGCCCCGGGACTTTAGGTAGTTTAATCCGAACGTTGTTGTTCGACCTGTTGCCTTATACCTTTGCGGTCTGGTCCATTGGGTTTCTCCTGCTCGTTGCCTGCTATTTTGGCTTCCTCTTTTGCATTCCTTTCTTTTCCCATTCCAAGGCATTAGACTGACATCTGTTTATATCGCGCTCCAACACATAGTGTGCCATCATGACGGATCTCGCAGCGAAACAATAACACGAGCACTATTGGCCATTAAACAACCAAGTCCGGGAAAACGTAGGGTAGTGGGACTTCTTCTTTACCCTGCTGATTCTGATGCGCTATCGCCCACAGCTGCGTCACTGGGTGCGGTTGATGCCGCGATGCAACTAGGTGCGCATGTGAAAGGTATTCGTGAAGCCAGGGGTGCAGAGCCGTAGCATGTTTGACCATCACTGTCTTGCCGGGTTCCTCTTGCCACATAACTGCTTCAGTATGATGCACTTGAGCCACTATAAGATCTAAGTCCGTATTTGTGAAGTTGTATCCACCTAGAATTATTGCCTGGGATCCCACAGCACGCTTCAAGCCCAAATTCCTGCCTTGGTACTTTTCTCGAAAGTCTCGACTCTGGTACTGTACTGCTCGTTTGTTTTTGTCGTTCTTGATGAAATCCGTCCAAGTTCTGGTGATGCCTTGACACGCCCCTTTCTCGTAGTAGTGACACGCCACATGTCCGCCCAGGAAGCACTGCACGACGCTTGAATGGTGTCTAAAAACTGTCGACGTATGGAACATGTGGACTCGTCATTCTATCATTAGTTGGATTTCGACTCTCCGTCCGTTTCTCTCAATGTCGCCACGGATCACTCTGTCAATGAAGGAGCCGTTGAAGTAATCGGAAGGTTCAGTAGCGGACGCCACAGTGACAGTTCTCTCGACCACATCAACTCGGACGTTTTGGAAAGGACGGGCCGGCCGAGAACCATCGCAATACGCGGAATGAAGTCCGGCTATGCGAGCGTCTTCCACGTGAACAACAAAACCTGTGTCGGCGGCTGCCTGCAGTATCTGTAGGAGGGCCTGATTCTCAGCGATGTCCGAAAATCCAGCGCGTGGTAAGCGGGCCGTTCCACCACCCTCACTCAGTAGCTTGCGCCATTGGTCTGCCGATGTCCGCCACACGACACCAACTGGCTCCAGTGCTGAGTGACGAAGTAATTTGGTGGCGCTGATGTGACTCGCAGCTCCCTTTTCAGTCGGATGTCTTAAATTCCGGACGCGCGACTCTGCGGTTGCGAGAAAAGATTGCTAGCGAGAAGAAAATGCCGAAGAACCAATGAAGGGAAAGCCCTGGAGAAGGTGAAGACTGGGAGAAATATAAGCTCGAGAGGATCCGGCTTTGTGGCGGCCGGGAGCACGTTGCGCGAAAGGAGGAAAGCGCGATGTTTACACCACCTTTCACATTGGCCTCCCATGCGTTACCTTTATCTCCGCATGGCAGTCATGGTAAAGGCTGACCGTAGGTAAACTTTTCCGCATCACACAACCGCAATACACCGCATACCCTCACCCTCTCTAAGTATATCCTTTAAACTCCACAGTATACACGTAGCTATCACCCAATAACTCGAACGCTCCTTCCTTATCACTCTCTTGCGGCTCTCATCCTCTTCCCCGTCCCGCTTTTTGACTGTCTCATGTCATCTTCCTTGCCTACATCTCGCAGCACGGACAGCGTCTCTCTAAGTGCCACATATCATACCCCACCATTCACCTCGTCCCCGACGGCAGGAATTGAGAACTTGTGTCACACCCAGGAGCAACGCCAAGGCTTCGATCTGGTAGTCATGTCCGAGTTCGCGCGGGCTCAGCACACCAGACAGGCCAGGGAAAGCGAAAACGTTGTCTCCAGAATCCGTAGCGTGATATTGGACCGCGTAGAAGACAAGGTCGTCAAGGCTTAGGCCGTCCTCCTTGTACCTCCACCGAAGAACGGAAATTGAGTTAATGCTCAAGACATACGCCAGTGGGGTTGTCCCTCCACCAGACATCACGTCCAAGACGCCGAGCGTACTCCCAGGTTAGGCCTACGGAACGCCTGCGCACAGTTTGAAAGGCGCAGGAGGGAACTCAAGGTGCCTAGCCCGAGATACACATTTCGTTACCTAGAAGCTACTATCAGCGCTTTCGGTAGAGATCCGATGTGATGGACGTGCACAGAGAAGGTAACATTGCGGGTATAGAACCAAGCTGCGGCAAATCCAACGACGCTTTTATCAGTTCGCAAAACCTGAACAGAAAACGAAAGCGTCCCACCCCAAAATTCAATCACGCTACCCCCATCAGCCTTGCCTATTCATCACACCCACTTCACCTGCCAGTCTGGCACAACTGAATGCAGAACTCCCTGAAATCCCCTTTCGTCGCCTCCTCAATGTCTTCTTCCACCACGCGGCCGTACTTTTCGTCGTACTCCATCTTGACGCGCTGCAGGTGCATGCGATCCCAGTGCAGCCTCACCAGTCGCGAGATGAGCAGCTCATAGCGCTGCTGCCGCTCGTGCTTGCTCGACGACTGTAGCTTCGACGAGGATCCGCGGGGGCCGTCTTGGTGGGAGGACGGCGGCTCGATGAGGTCCATGAGTGCGTGATGCAGGAGCATTGCGTCGCGGGAAGGGCGGTTGATGACGCCGTTGAGGATGTGGGCTATGACTTCGCCCTAGTATACGTTAGCCCATGTTCCGCGTCAGAAGGAGGCAATCGACGGAGGACTCACCACGAGGTTATTGCTCTTGCGCAGCGCTTCGCGCGCAAAGTTGCCCTGGTACTTCCGCTCGTACGTGCGCAGCACTTCGCGCAGATGGGCGTCACTCCTCATGACCACGATGCTCAACATGGCGCTCTCGCCGCCCTCGCGCGCCCTCAGCGCCTTGTACAGCGTATCGACGTCCCGGTTGCAGTATTCGGTCGGCCACACGTCGCTTTCCTCTTGCCGCTCGCCTTCCAGCGCCATCAGCACCGCTTTGCGAAACTTGTCCGCCTTGAGCTCCTTGTCCATGCACCGCGTCAGGCTGTCGCCGTAACGCTTGTCCTTGAACGCATCTTTGATCTCGCGAATCTCGTAGTTCTGCCGTCCCATGAGTGCCTCGATGAGCAGCTCTCGCCGCGCGTTGCCAGACTGGTACCAGTAGTTTGCCCAGTAGCCCTCACTCTCGTACCGCCCGAGCGCAGTCACGTACGCGATCTTCCCGAAGTTGCCGCTCGTCTTAAGCTTGATATGTTTTGCGATGTTGATGCCGCGGCCTTGGACCTTACAGTGGCGCTTGTATTCGCTCCGGAGTTCGAGCATTTGGTCGTGAGACAGAGCCGGAAGTATGTCGATGATGGTGTCGACGTCGATATTCCGCTGTCCAAGAGCATCAACCAGGGCAAGCGCATCTTCTTCCGCGTCGTAGATTTTGACTCTTCTCTTCTCTTTCTCACTTCGCCGATCCCGGCTTTGATCTCGATCGTCGCGTGCGTGCCGCCCATAAGCCTCCATCGCCAGCTTGTCCTTATGCTTTGACCTTCTTGCCGGACTCGGTGAACGCTTAGAAGAGGAATGTGACCGTCTATGCCCGCCATGAAACGATGTGCTTGACCCGCGCGGGGACAGACTGTCCAGCGGTTGTAGATGGTCCAAATCGTCGTCCATCCTCATAGCATGCGGCATGGGCGATATCGACTGATACGTCCCATGATACGCTTCCATCAGAGGACTCGGGGGCGGCATTCCACCCCCGCCTCCAGAGTGTCCTCCTGGCACTATCGTCTGGATGTCTGGCCTGTTCCCACTCACTGACAGCCTGTCCATGCGCTGCGACAGCCCACCTGGCGGTCCTCCACTGCTCACCGACAAGCTATGCGGTCGCATGCTCGGCGAGGGTGGTGGTTTGCTCCCGCCCGACTTGACTCCGCCCGGAACCATCTCCACTACTTGATGTCCACTGTATGATGTCGTAGGCCCCGAATGTGACGCCGCCCGTTGATGTCCCGGTTGCGGGGAGTGCGTCCCCATTGGTGGAGGAGGCATCGACGGGGCAGGGTACGCTGCTTGTTGTGCCGAGGAGGTCACAGGGGGAGCTTGCGGCATTGTGTACTGAGGTTGCGCTGCGTACGAGGGAGTCGCGGGCTGCGCGGTATGTCGCACTGGCGGAGGAGGGTTCGTAGGCACTACCGGCTTCGCAGTGAAGGAGATCTGCTGCGGCGCTTGGGCATATTGGAAGCCGCTCGACTGCGACGGAGCTCTCACAGGCCCAGCCTGGCTCACACTCGCCGGCACGGCCGTGTACGTGTGCTGCCCCGTCGCATACTGGACGTGTCCCTGCTGCGAATACGATACGTTCGGTCCGGTAGGCGACCGTGGACCTCCTGCTGCGCCATTGTATTGTTGCGCCTGCTGCGCTTGTTGCATGTAGCCTGGCCGCTGTTCTGGAGGGAGATCTGTGTAACCGCCCATGGTGATGGGCTCGCTGCCCGCGGGTCTAGCAGCCATGTCTCAGTCTCGATTGTCCAAACGGGTTTTTTTCTTTGCTTTCTCTCGAGTGGTGAAAGCAGCGAAATTTGGGGCGCTCACTCGTAAAGCTGTCCTGGCTGCCTAACTTCATATTCATACCCCGCTGCTGATGCGTGAGCTCCCCCTTGTCCAGCTGAGTAGCCAAAATCCTCCGGCCCGGGCGATGGCGCCGGCACATTGCTCCTGCTTCTTGACCGGTCGCGTCTGCCTGGCGATTTTGAACGTGATCGTCCTTTGCGGTCGCGGTCGTCGGGACGAAGCGACATCGTGAACTGATTCCAAATGGGGGGCCGTTAGCGCGTCAAGGAGGAGCGCAGAATGCGCAGCAAAGTGCGCAAGCCTTAGAAAGCCAGAACAAAGTCAATTGAAAGCTACAGGCGCGTGGGCGGCTACCGTAACGTCGGCAAGCAAACTCCAAGCGCGACGCTGAGGCTGAAAATGCGATGGCGGGGCCTACGCGCGCGAAGCTGTTCCATCGCGCTTCCTATCTGATTCCCCATTGGCTGGCCGTTGTGGGCTCAAAGCGAGCTGGTGGGGGCCGCATTGAAGAGGATAATGCGCTTGTCTTTCGTGTGCCGAGGAAAGAGGAAGACGGCTCTCAAGACTAATGCTTATAAGTAGGGATATAAGGATAGTAAATTAATTAGTTCTTTAACTATAGTATATTTTTAGAACGCTTTTATTTTTTAGTATACTATTTTAGGTTTTAGTATTGCTTATTTTATTTAGCTTATTATTATTTTTATTAATAAGTTTTTTAAAAAAATCTACTACTTTTATATATTTTAAATATTCTTACCTATTACGAGATTATAATAGGCTTTTTTAATAAAAGTAATAATAAAGGCGTAAAAGTAATTTTTATTTTTAGTATAGTTTAGTATTATAAATAAAATTATAATATTAAAATATAAAAGCTTATTTTTATAAAATTTATACTATTTCTCTTTAATAAGATTAGTAAATACTAATATTATTATAGTATATTTTATATTTTATTAATATTTTTAATAGCGTTTAAATTTAGTATAGAAATACCTTTAAGTATAATTAAAATAAATATAAATATTATAAACTTATATAGTATAAAAAGTTAGAAGGCCTAATATATTACTAAAATTTATTAAAGTATTATACGTTTTCTAGTACTTTACTAAAGGAGTATCTTGTTAAGAGCCTTAGCGGAGTACGTGGGTTGCAAAAGGTGTCCTTACGTCGAATCGTGACTTGCACACTTTGAATTCCGCGCACTGCGCTGCCGTAAGCCCAACTGGAACCCTACCTAGGTAAGCTAGCCATGCCTCGTAAGGATGAAGCACATGTCAGCACCATATTGGTGGGAAAGCTGTTTTGCTTCCCAGACATCTCGTCTTCAGCCCTACGGGCAGAGAGCTTATGAACCGCAGCCCCCTCTGTTTGCATTTATACGCTGAAGTTGCCTCTTCCCTCGTGCTGAGCTCGCCAGTCCAAAGAATTCACAACGGTGCCGGTTAGCCTCCTCCCACTCTCAGGACCCTTCATTGCCCAAGCGCTAAAATGGCCCGAAAAACAAAAAGTAGACAGACCCCAACAACTCGCAGCAATGTCAATACCCTCAACTCCATGCCGGGCTAAATAACATTGGGTTCGAGGAACATGTCTGCCACGGCCAGATTCCTCTTCTTCGCCGTCAACCATGGTTCGCACCCCCAGACTACAACCTCAACAACACCATCTCGTCAAATCCATCAACTTCCACTGGCACGGTTGCCTCGCGCACGTGTATCATCACCGCCTAGAGAGGCCAGATTCCTGTTCGAAAACGCCTGGTTCGCATGCAGGCCGCCAGACAAGGAAGCACGCCACGTACGCCGCAAGTCACACATGCGGTTCGGAGCTGAAAGGATCTAGAGACGCCATGGCTCTGTGCACATACATATATAAGAGGATAATCATGTTCCGGCGGAGACGATTCCTTAGCTGTCTCTTGCCACACCCAACATGTCGTCCTTGTCCATTGCGCCGCCAGAGAACCTTCAGCTGCAATCGCCGCTGCTGCGCCTTCCCAGCGAAATCAAGAGCCATATCTATGGATACTGCTTTGTTGCAGGAGAACCTATTCGGAGGCCGTCGTTGGACGCCCAAGACCTGAGGATACAATAGCTCCCAGACTCAGCGTGAGCGTTCTCCAGACCTGCCGCCGCGTCTACTACGAGGCCGATTGTCGTCCACTATTCGCCCAAAATTGATTCTGCTTCTCGACCGTCGACCATGCCCGGTGCTTCTTCAGGTCTCTGGAGCAATATGCAAATTTGCCCGGACAGTGTCAAGATGTCGGAATCGATGCTCGGCGCGTAGACCCCGACCACTCTGGACTAGCTAGAGAATGGCTACAGTATCTGGCCTGGGGTGGCGGCAGTTGGGGAAAGATTCTGGGCTCGCTACGCGTCGACGCGCCCGGGCTGAGATGCCTGCGGCTGAACTTTGAGTCTTGCCCATTCCTTCTGATGTTCTGAGAATGGGCTCTGGAGAACCTCTTAACAAGCATGCTAGCGCAGGTCGAAGGTTTAGAAAGGGTCGTATATATATATTTGTATACTAATCGAACAAATAGTGTGGCTGTGGTGGCTCGGGGCGACCAAAAGGGGTTTCAAAAAAGGAGGAGTATGTGCATGCCTTCATACTCAATGTGTCGAAAAAGAAGGGTCGTAATAATTGGAGTTGGGGCTTGGAAAGGCAGGTGCACGGTTGATCATGCGTCCTGGTCGCCATTCAATTTCCTTGGTGGTGATGTGGAGTCAGATGACTTAGTCGAGCGGATGTGGAAGGCTGTGCACGGCGGAGAGGACGACGTCACCGAGAAGCTTATCAGGTGGGAACGTCGAGATGAGAACATGTCCCTGGAGGTCATCACAAAGTCGTACCTCGTCAACCATGTCAATCGCAGATGGACTAGCCCGTGCACCAGAAAGTGCCACACCGATGCATGGCCTGAGAGGGGTGCCTGTACATGGTTCGCATATCAAAATCGCGACTCGGACATCCCAGGGCCCACTACAGGATACCCTAATCCCAGCGTCTCCGGATGATAGGCCGAGCTGGATCCCAAGGACCATGGATTTCGTTTTTGTACTTTTGAAGTCCAATGAGCCACCAGCTGCATACGCCCATGGAGAGGAAGGTTAATATGCTGCCTAATATGATACCAGCAATCCAAGCCCCAGAACCTCCCCCTGTCGGTGTCGCGAACACAGCACCGCTAGCTACGGTGACCAGCGCTACCGTCAGGGCGATGTGGCCATTCCGCGATTTGGCGCGAAGCTGGCGGCGAAAGATCGGAAACAAACCGAATACCTCGACGGAAAACAACGTCAGGGAGAACACATGGGTTGTAGATGGTAATCGCGAAGCAAGCACGGTAGATGCCATGAGCGCAGAGTTGGTCGAGACGGAGGCTGGAAGGCTGCATATGGTTGGCCTTGTTCGACAAATGATTGGTGATTGACTTACTGAGCACCACTCCCACTCCCGTAGTCGAAGAACGCAACGTTCATGAAGAGCAGCCACGTACTCAGCGCCCAGATCGAGTCACTCGTTGTTGACCTGGTGAGTGATTTGAGAATCGGACTAAGCCCCAGCAAAGCAACGTAGATGAGCAATGCTGATCTCGCTGTCGCTAGTCGTTGCTGGTTGCGAGGAGAGAATGATGAAGTAGGATCAACGTTTGGAGGATATGGTGAGTGCCCTGGAGTAGATGGTTCCTTCCCTACTGGGGTCTCTCCTGTTTTGTCAGCTCCATGCGACCCCTCAGCATCAGCATTGCGCTCTGTCTGTCTCTCCCGCGTTTCGTTGGCGGTGTTTTGGTTGGCTTTCGCCTCTTCCTGGCCCATCCAGTAGTCCCACAGCACCCAAGCCAAGAAGGTGCCAACGTTTGCCCAACGCATAACCGACACGGGCGACACACGCTCGAGGTAAATGGCGACAAAAGTGCAGCAGAATATTGCGACGGATGCGACATGCTGAACGATAACGGTGGAGTCCGACATGAGCGACCAGAACTCATACGGCTGGAGGCGGGGATTTCGCTGGAGGTGGTCGAGGAACGTCTTCTCGTCCGTGTAGTTGTCCGGGACTCGTCGTTTCCATATTAGCCTAGAATTGAATACAAGGGTGCATCTGCATGCTCACACGGCTGCTTAAACCACAGCAGCTTCTTGAACTGTGCCTTCCGCCTCCGCTCTGAACTACGCGCTCTCTCCCTGCGCTGCCGCGCGCTCAAGGCGGCACTGGCTGCGGACGTGTAGGACACATTGTGTGGAGCCAAATAATTTGGGTCGAGTGCTGAAGAGGATCCAGCCGCGTGGGCGCCAACACGCGTCGTTGGCGTGGGGTGCATTGAGCCTGCGCGAGTAGTGGAGCGCTCGTTGACGCAACACTCAAAGCGGCTTTAATTTGGCGCGGAAACGTTAACTCCGTGTCATACTCCCTGGACTTCGCCTGGGCACTCCCCTCCCATCTTCACACAAGCCAAGTTTATTTCCTACTATATAATGAAAACTCCATGGCAAATAATCCCTTTCTTGTGAATAATGCAAAGTCCTGCTTTGATGAGTAAATCCTGTATTGGCCTCCGGGGTTTACGAGCACGCGAATGCCAAACATTAAATTACAACTACCGCGCGTAGACCTTGTCAAAACTAGGGGAAGCAACCATCAAAATGAAGGCTTTCGTATCCCCAAACTAGGAAAATTTCCGGGAAGCTACCCATCTCACCCTTCGCGCCCATGCCTCGAATTGTACCACTCTACGCAGCCACCCGTGCATGCTCGGGCTTTTTCCCAGTCAACCGTTAACACTCTCCAAAAACCCGACTACCATTTCGACGCATGGATCATACGTGCAGTCCCTCGCTGCGTTGTTTGGCCCCAGGTGCTGTAAGCTTACGACGATCTCGATACCTCTGCTATAAAATGGCACAAGCGAATCTTTCCAGGTTACTATAGCGCGAAGCAGCTCGGTAGGCAGCTGATCCATCAGTGGCTCGAGAAAGAGGGATTGATTTTGTTCAACCAAGGTTTAGTGCGATGAGCGGGCCGGCAGTGCTAGATTAAACACTGCAGTGGAGACGCTCAGCTCTCGTTTATTCATCCAGTACCATGTTTGCTTCATAGTCCGCATAGACTTGGGTTGTTGGTGCACCGCAAGTTGTCCGGTGTCTACGCCTTCAAGGCCCCGAAAACAGTATTCCAAGCACATGATGCAAGCTCTTGGTCGTTCCAAAACCACCCTGAAACCAGCTGCTAATTGTCGTCCCGCAGTATTCGCAAAAATGAGGGTTTTCTTCCTGAATTGCTATCTTTTGTTAGATGCTACCTACATACGGTATGATCGCAAACATGTCCTGTAACTGTGTCCTACTACCAACCACGCTTCCTCTTTTGCAGTTCTTGGGGCTGCTCGTCTTTATTCAATTCCACTACCTTCACACCAGCATTCCTCAGCCTTTGACATGCATCACGAAAACCTCTGCTAGAAGGCCCGTAGAGCTTCTTCTGCCCAGGAAGCACGATTTCTTGTAATGACATAGGCCAGATGAACGGAGGTGATGACATTCCTGCAATCCATTCCTCAACAGCGTACCATTCCAAACTGTTTCTTTGGAAGGGGCGAAGAATGACAGTTTCGATTTTTGGAGGAAGAAGCTCGTCAACAGGAGGATGGATGGCGGCTGGATGATTGTCGCAACACGAACGTAAGAGTGCGCAATGTGGAACGTCCAATTTAGTCAGTTTCGGGAATTCAGAAAGGCTGTCCATCGGAGCAACGAGATGCAGGCGACTCCACGTGTCATCACGGACAAAGGTCAGAGTTTCCAATGTTGTTCTGAGAGTGCGGATGATCGTCATGATCGCAGACATGTCGATGGAAGGTTTGCCCTGTCGCAGGCTTGGTAGGCGGTCCCAATGGTTTTCGAACCCCAATGTTAGATCCCGAAGAGCTGAAAAGCGAGAGAAATATTTCGGCCAATCGCTATAGTGTGTGTGCAATTTTGTAAATGGCATGTTCAGGCTGAGTGAGGTAATCGGCGAATCTGTGAACGTGAACGAGGCGGCATTCTTTATAGAGATCTTGAATTCGACATGAGTGTCTTTCTGAATGACTGCCTTTTTTAGTTTCGAGAGTTGGAGCCATGGCCATTCGATCTGTTGGTCCATGAAGATCAACTCCTCCAGATTTCTCAAGCCAGCGATTTCGTCTATTCGGGACCAGTCAAAATCGTATCCAAATACATTAGAATCGAAGAGATTCCCAATAGCACCCGCTCGTGTTGATGCATTGTAAGCTAGATTCTGAAATGTAAGTTTCCGAAGATTCGGTAGCATCAGCAGCAGCTGTCCGACCAACCTGCTTTGGTGTATTTGCACGGGAACTTGGAGAGAGGTCAAGGACAAAGGAAGGGGCATTTTGTGACCGCTGAAGTCCAGAGGAAAACTGGGCTGAACGACTTCGATCCATTCAGAGAGTTAACTAATGATCAACGTTTGAACCATGCGAGGGAGGTCATACGGCCGCTCCAGTAGCTCTCTGTAAAAGGAGAACAAAGATGCAGTTTCAGGGTAGCCCCAGCTAGGAGAACGAATTACCCTATGTCTGTAAAGGTAGTTCTTCTCAAGCTTATCCCGCAATCGTCTGCATGTACGTGCGACCCGCAACACTTCTTCTCTTCTGAGATTCAAAGAAATTCCTACGATCACTTCCAGGGGTAGGCGAGAAAGGCGGTCCATTTTAGAATTCGACTGATTAAGAGATGTGCCGTGCGAAAGCTTGATGAGCCATAGGACGGATAAGTAAGGTTATTTATATGGGGACCAATCGATTGTGAAGGAGCAATGGAATCAACAATATGCTTTGTTTAAGTGCAGGTGACTTTACGTTTTCATCCTTGAAGCAATGGCTTGTGTGCATCAGCAAACTTGGCGCTTGAACCATAGAGAAATCCGGTATCGCTACCTAAGAGAGAGTTTTCGCTGATACGGTTTTACAAGCCCAACCAATAGAAGGTCATTTTGTTTACTGTAAATTACTCCTTTATCACACTATCGCGTAGCCACTTGTGCGCTCGACACTTAAAATGGCGTTGCCGTTCGAGAAAACGTGGGCTTTGCGATCACCCACGAATATCTCGGTAATATAGATCTTCGGGCTCAGCTCTTCAAAGTTGCCCAAGTTGAGGTACTCGCTCTATCTAGAAGTGGAATCGACCTAAAACTTTAACCTCCCTGTTTGATATTCTCTCCAAGCTTCTCTGATTTTGACTACCGCGTCATATCCGTATACCCAGTCTGCAGTTACGGGGTCACCCCATTGGTTTGGGCTTTCCTCCACTCCATTTCCATTCAGCTCCAACTTCATAGCAGCATCTCGTGCTTCTTGTTCTGGACCATCATCGAAATGCAATAGCTTGCCGTTGACCAGGCTGGCCTCTTGAACTTGACCAGTTCGTAGCAGCCTTTGGCGTTCGAAGACTTTAAGTGCAGGATGTAATTCTGGCATACACTCAATTAAGGACAATATTTCCGCGAGGGCAGCTCCATCTTCCACAGCCATGGCGGCGCCTTGGCTCATGTAAGGCACCATGGCATGAGCGGCATCTCCGATAACAAGCAAATTTCCAGAGGGTGATAGCCAATTTCTCAGCGGCTTTCCTGAGACAAGCGGCCACTTCAGCGTTTTTCGGATCATGGAAATGAGCTTAACAAGGCTTTGACGGTTTAGCAAGATAATACATCGTATGACAGGATGACTCACCTCGGATCCCAGCTTTGGAAATGCTTCTTCATATCTTCAATTACTGTATTCTGGTTCCACTTTGAAGGATCTGAAGTCTCGGGATGTGAGAGGACCATATTGAATGACTTGCCGCCCGCTATGGTGTAAGACATTACATGTCGTTCATTTCCAATCCTATTTCGTGTCATCATTGTTCCTTCCACCCTCCGGCTGGTATACTTCATCGCCGTGCACTCACCACAAGTTCTGTCCGGGAACATCTAACAGCCACGACACATCAGGATCATTCCTCATTAAATCTGTCTCCACCATGGCTCTATATGCAGCATAGCCGCAATGCACAGGAGGTTGATCCTCGCCACCCAAAACCACCTTTCTCGCCTTGGAATTTACTCCATCCGCTGCAATAACCAGGTCCGCGGAGTGCATCTCTCCGTTTTCTAGCATGACACACGGGGAGATCGTATGGTACGTTCTGATTCCAGCATTCACTCTTACGTGGACACCCAAACTCCGCGCGAGATTATACATTGCGAGCTGCAGATGTGCCCTATGAACAACATAATATGGGGCCCCATACCGTCTCTCAAAATTTGGACGCAGCTTGGTGAGAGAAATGACCTCGCCATTCTGCCATCGGCGCATACGAATGGCTTCTGGTTCGATCGCTTTTCCATGCAGATAAGGACCTAAACCCCATTGCAGGAGGAGCCGACTGCAGTTTGGTGGAACCTGGATCCCAGCGCCAATCTCTCCCAACTCAGGCGCTTTTTCGAAGACGTGGACTTCGTGACCACGGCGGCGGAGAGCAATGGCGGTCGCAAGTCCACCAAGACCGGCACCGGCGATAATGATTTTCAATTTCACTTTCGCGTCGACATGGGGGCTCTTACAGCCGTCTGCGCTGGCAAGATCTTCTGGTGCATCCTCAAGTCGCTGCGGTGTGTCCTGAAGTCTTTTCAAGAAATTCAGACTGCGCGAAGGATACGAGGTCTCCTTGGTTTCCAAGTCAGCTTGCGCTCTCAAATGACCAATTTCGCATTACCTGCAGTCCAGCATGCCCTTTTCTCTCCAGTAGTGCCTCAATATGATTTCTACACTTTTTGAGCGCTTCGTCTTCGTCATACATATTTCGGCCCAGGCGACTCAGACGGATGTGGAAGAAGCGACAATATGAAAGATCGTGAGGTTACGGTGTGCGGTGCTGACATTTGAGTGACTAATTACATCTGCCGGGTTGAAGTTCCGAAGTTGAGACGATCTGTGATGGACTGCGGGGAACCGATAGCCGCATGACCTCTTCACCTCGGGCCGGCGGCTGGCGGAAGCAGGCGGATGATCATCTTCAGTCGGTATTGAAAACCGGAAACTATCGAATTCCACGCTACTACGGTACACCAACAGTATTTTTGAACAGAGACACCCTTTATGACTCCCAGCAAGTCGATCCAGCAGGTGGTGAGAACCTAAAAGAAACACAGAGACTAATCCATCGGTCCTACCTGATCATTATGCCCTCCAAAGGCATTAACGACACCATCAGAACAGTAGACGATGTAATTCAAGGCGCCTCTAAATATAACGCCGTGCCTTTGTGGCCGCAGATGGTCAAATACAACCCGCCTAAGCCGAATCCAAGGTGCATCCCTTGTATTTGGCGGTACGATGATGTGCGCCCATACCTTCTTAAAGCGGGCGAGCTTGTCAAAGAGAGAGACGCAGAAAGACGAGTTTTGATGTTGATCAATCCAGAGAGAGGTGCGTATCACATGGCCGAGCTTGCGTTGATCCGTAGAATAAGTCACTGAGAGGAAAAACAGAAGGACCATACACAACCGACACCCTTTACGCAGGCCTGCAGCTCGTGATGCCGAACGAGACTGCCCCGGCTCATCGCCACACTGCCTTCGCCTTGCGCTTTGTCATCGAAGGGAACGGTGGTTTCACAGCTGTACATGGACAGCGCATACAAATGAACCGTGGGGATGTAATTCTTACTCCAACTTGGAACTGGCACGACCACGGAAAGGATGGCTCCGGTCCAATGATTTGGCTTGATGGATTAGACTTACCGCAATTTCAACATTTCCCCGTGCATTTTGTCGAGCACTTTAAGGAGAAGAGGTACCCGGCTACGAACGTGGATTCGCGTGATAGTCCGATCGTCTTCCCTTGGGAGGAGATGAAAGCGCAATTAGATGGAGATCCCAGGCCGTGGGTGACGAAAGAATATAGGAATGCGGATGGAAGTTACGGTGAGAGAAGCTTGTTCCATGCCCACCAGAACAGGCTAACTTGTTGCAGTGAGTAAGACACTCGGTCCGTCAGCAGAACGAATTGATGCTGGGAAGTCTTCGCAACCACGACGAGAGACAACATCATGCGTGTATCATGTCATCTCAGGGAAAGGTCATTCGACGATAGATGAGCAGACGTTGGAGTGGAAGCAGGGTGATACGTTCTGCATTCCGTCGTGGTACCGTTATCAGCTCTTTGCTGATGCGAGCAACGCGGTGTATCTGTATCGATTTGATGACAAGCCTATGATCGAAGCGCTGGGTTTTTACAGGAACGAAAAGATGGAACTTGACGGTCTGTAATACAGTTGTGTACGCCGAGTGTTCTTGCACAGGAGCTGAGGGAGAATCCGACTAACGCATATCTGCTTTTGCTCTGGAGTACGAGAGGTACGCCTGGACTTCATCCAGATCTCTTTTTGCTATACAGCAGGGATGTCGAGCCACGCAGCAAACAGATACATCAATCATAAATGATGTGTCCTTTGGGAGGCCACTACTCTTTCGGTTTAGCGTTCTTCTGTCTCACACGGCTGTCTTCGCGCGACTGCAGATTCTTCCGTTGGTTAATTCGTCCAATCGCGTATTTTACAATCAAAAACGCATGCTTTGCATCGCCACGTTTGCTAAGAGAGATATTCCAATCTGGGCCAATCATATCTCGAAACGACTACCCGATTTCAATTCCGCAACTTCATCCCACGCCTGCCCCGCATCGCGAGGCCGACATCGCCTTACATTCTAATCACCTCCTCTTTCCAATCAACTTCAGAGGCATCCCACAACTGAAAAACCCTGCAATCCGTCTCCATCAAGATGCCTTCTTGGAAGCGCCTCATTCGGTTCGAATCAACGGACGGGAAGATCTTGCGGGGCGAGCCGATCCTTCCATCACCAGATTTTGATGTCGGCAACACCACAGAAGAGACAGGATTGAAGGCGAAGGTCATCGACGTCGCTAACGGGGACATTTTTAATCCTGCAACCAAAGTTACAGATCAAGAAGCGACGGTCAAGAAGTTGCTGGGTCCCGTGACCCCAGACGAGGTTCCCATCATTCGATGTATCGGGCTGAACTTCATCAAGCATAGTACGACTATCCATCACGTACATTCTACAATGCATTCTGAACATTTCAACAGTCCAAGAAGGCGGCCGCACGCTCCCACCCTACCCTTCGACGTTCATCAAGGCGAACACCTGCTTAAACGATCACGGCGCACCTATCGTCATCCCGAAACTTGCGCAAGACAACCAGGCCGACTACGAAGGTGAACTGTGCTTTATCATTTCTAAGGATGCCAAGGATGTTTCAGAAGCTGATGCGTACGACTACGTCGGCGGCTACCTGTGCGGCAACGATGTTAGCTCCAGGAAGCTACAGCGTGACCCCAAACTTGCAGGGACCGTGCCCCAGTGGAACTTTTCCAAAGGCTTCGATACGTATGCACCACTAGGACCGCAGATCGTCAGCACGGAGGTCGTGCCTGATCCTTCAAAGCTGTACCTCAAGACAATAGTGAACGGAGACCTAAGGCAGAGTGAAACGATCGACGATCTGTGCTTCAAAATCCCCACCATTGTCAGCTATTGCAGCCAGGGAACGACATTGAAGAAGGGAACCGTAATTATGACGGGAACCCCCAGCGGTAAGTCTGAAAAGAAGCTTTCTGTCCGACGATGGATTTCTGACATATGATCGAAGGCGTCGGTTATGCGATGAAGGAACCTCAGTTCTTGAAACCGGGCGACGTCGTCGAAGTGAACATCAATGCTATTGGTACTCTGCGGAACCCGGTAGAATATGCTAGAGTTAAACATCTTGCATGAACGTCGAGATGATTCCCAGCCATCAAATTTTAACATTTATATGCTTTGTGAAACACTGATTTTTGTACTACCATCCTCAGATTAAGGTGTAAGAATGGTGTGTTGAACTCATTAAAGGGAGGCCCTAGTTATAGCGCCTCTGTTTTCACACACCTCTGTGTTAAGTGAGGACGTAGCGTACACCAAGTCGATACAGCTTCCACAGATAAACATAAGGAACTCATTGAAGGAAAGGCATGCGCAGAGGGGCCGGGCACCGCACAGTTCAACATTCGCGCTAGGGTTATCCGGGAGAAAGCAATCAGCAGCGGCCCTCGGACTGCATACAGGTAATCTTGCTAATCTATTGTACGTGGCAGGATACTTAGAGCCATGTGTGACTCCAGGGTAAGCAACACAGAGCCGATAGTGGTCGAATCTCATCCTACGCTCAATGAAAGTACTTCCACGTTACGCCTCTGCACAGCTCCCAGCCCTTATCAAAAGCACTTGTCATTCCCTCGTCCAAAGGCCCCTTCTTGAAGTCTTCCAGATTCTGCTTCAACTGCTTCTCGCTGCTCGCCCCGATGATGACCTTATCACCATACGTCTTATCTAGTTTTGAATGATGCATGATCCACCTGAGCGCCGCCTCGCTCTCTCTGATACCTGCCTCCTTGGTAGCCGGACGCACCATATCAAGAGCATCAAAGAAAGCGTTATGCCAGTACCGTTGTCGATACCCCTTGCCCTGCAACGTGTTCGTATCGAAGCGACTGCCAGGCTCGAGGGAAGAGTTGTCGGTGTCGCGATGATACCGATCGGTGAGATATCCTCCAGCAAGCGGGTTAAAGGCGTAGAATGCGATATTATACTCTCGCAGACACGGGAGGAGCTCGTTCTCGATCGTACGGTGAAGGGCATTGTATAGGCCCTGGTATACCTCAGGACGCTTATATCCGTTCTGATCGCACAGTTCGCATATCTTCGCAACCTCCCACGCCATGTAGTTCGAGATTCCCCATCTATTAAACTTGCCTTGCTTGTACAGTTCGTCTACAGCTTTGAGGGTTTCTTCGAGAGGAACACTGCGATCGGGAGCGTGCAGGTACCACAGATCGACTTTCTCGACGCTACCGAGCGCTTTGAGAGACTCGGCTAGGCCATTGCGTATGCCGGTAGCGTCGAGGTGCGTTACAGGGCGGCCCATGAGGCCGTGCACATTTGGGTAGAACTTGGTGTCCATGACGAGACCGCGCTCTTGCCATTTGAGTGCTGCAAGGTACTCCTCAGAGGTACCACCACCATAGAAGCGGGAAGTATCAATCTCGGAGTGACCATGCTTTTGGAAAGTGTCGAGGATGGCGGCACAATCGGAGAGGTTGGACGTGCGGACTTGTTCCTCGCCTGAAGGACGTCAGAAAAAGGCGCGACTTGTTTGCAAGGGGAAGGGCTACCTTCTTTGCCAAACGTCATGGCACCGAAGACGATGTCAAGCTTAGTGGTGGGCGCCATCCTGTGTTCCAGCGATGTTTTGGACGAAAATGTGTGAGCAGTTAACAAAACGAACGCAGGGGGACCAGTGGGGTTTGAAGAGAGCTTTATAGTTTCGAGACTTTTAACGTAGGATATACCGCTTCATAGCGCGTGTAACATCATGGAGCTACCAACGGATTTAGCGGGCATAAAATGCATCGTAGAGACACCGTTCTCTAGCGCCCGGGAACCATTCATCAACCTCCAGATAGGTTTAGCGTCGAACTGCCTACTCTATCCAGTCTAGCTTGCTTTCGAAAAAGGTTCGCGCTGCACGGGCAGTACATGGCATCTCGTCCAAGGTTATTACGTCCTAATACGCTGAACATCATCAACCTCATTCTCCTTAATTCCGTTCTCTTCTCTCCATGTCAGCCTCTCCACGTTGGAAACTCCGGGACCTCTATAAATGCTACCATAAGGGCCACTAGCCCAGTCCTTGCCCTCTCCCTCTTGCTTAGCCTTCTTGCGGTACCACCTGCCGTACGTGAGAAGGTAGTACAGTCTGAAACACAGCAGTGCAAATTTGTCGCGCTCAATGTCCTCGGGATATTGGGCGCCAAGGTCAACCGCAGCAGCGATACCGCTCATCACAGCGACTTCGTGGGCATTAACGAGGGTCCACGCTGCGGCGAAGCGCGTGCGCTTATGGCCATTGAGAAGCCACATCCACGGTACCACGAAGACGTAGTGAGTCCATGAGTGATAGAGCTGATGCCACCAATCTTTCCGAATGATCTTGCTCTCATCGATCTCGTCAATAGACCACAGCTTTTCGTATTTCTTGTTGAGGTAGATGGTCTGGAAAACATGCTTCTCAAAGGGAACCTCGGGTGGGAACTGGCTCTGGTAGTTTGTGCAGTCGAAGCACATCTCGAGCTTGGAGATATCTTGCGGATACATCTTGATCATGTACATGGGTTTGAAAAGCTTCTTCGCGAAGTTGATGCGGGTGGTTTGGTCGACACCTGAGAGCTTTTCAACAGCTTGCTCTTCGTTGTAGAAGTTTTCGTAGTGCTTCTTCATGTAGTTGCTGTCCCAATGAGTTACGGTGATGTCGTCAGCGAACTTAGCGGAGCCGAGAACGCGCTTTTCGCGGAAAGTAGCCGAGCGGGAGAGGATGCGTTTCGCGGTATCAGCCCTAGATCAGATTAGCTGGAATAGGTCAGAATTGTGACTTAGTTCACGTACAGGACGCAAAGAACAATCTCATCGTAGTGCTCGTATTCCTCCTGTGCGCCTCCGTCATTCATGCCATTTTCAGCATTCTGTTGCACATCTCTCCGGTCGCGCTCAGTTACACATGCACTAGTAGGGTTATGTGCATCCAGTTGTGGCGTGCGCTTGATCAATTTCACCGTAACACCATCTTTGCCTCTCTTCACCACTTGCGTGAGTTCAGTCGATAATCGCACAGTCACGCCCTTCGACTCCAAGTCCTTCCTCCAAGCCTGGTAGAAGTTTTCGAAACGGGGGAAAACAACCATGGGTGGCTGATTGCTAGCAACGCTCAACTTGTCTGCTGGATACCACATTCCGTACGTCGGGCTAGTGTAAAGTCGTTCCAAAACAATGGCTGGAACATCCGGCGCGTATTGACCGGTACTAAGAAATAGGGCGACCATAGGTAATGCGACGGTATTGGTAAACTCGTCCGAGAAGAAGAATGTCTTCATGAGAATTTTGATAGATATTAGGGCGAAGAAGATCTCGAACCATCGAACGATCTTCAGCATTCGAATGAACCGTCTGATTTCTGCCTGGTGTCACTCCAGCAACTTGGTAGGGAAAACGTTGCTCCAGAACTGGCGGCCCTTGCCGAAAGAGACCTGTAACTTCACAGGATCCGCGCGATAACCCTGGCGCGCGAACATGGTCATTGTGTGGTGGAAGATGTAGCTGCCACCCTGTACTCCCTGGTTCAACCAGCCGGCACCGTGGCGTTCTTTGTCGATTTGAATGGAGAACGCTTGGCCACCACAGTAATCAACTGCATCGATTAGAGTCACATCGAATTTTATCTCGGTGGTTAGCAAGATGGTGGGCGCAGGACATTCCTGCACAGATGTCAATCCCACAGTCAGACTTTGAGCAATTGAAACAACCCACCAGCAGCTCCTGCTCCAACAATGAGCACACGTTTCTTCGCATCGCCAGACTTCCCGTCGGCAGCCATGTTAGTGGTGGGTAAAACGGGATCGGTTTCGCGTGCGCGTCGTGGCATCAAGACAGAGGGCAGAACATCTGAAATCTAGTTCTCAGCAGGCGTCATGACGCCCTTATTTGTCGCTCGACGTTCGCGAATCAGTGCGTCATGACGGGACAAAGATGGGTAGAGCTGGTGTGCACAGACCCTGCGTTCTAGCACTTGCACGACGCGATCGCGCTTATTGCTTTTGGGCAAACACCATGCGCAGATCCCCAGTGCGTGTTCCCCGCATTCGCACTACGCGGGTATCCATTACGCCTATCCTTCTAAACGCCAAGTTTTAGGGGACAACGGGACAGGTGATGCAGATCCCTTTCAAGCTTTCATCGCTTTAATCACGTATCCTCTCCCTAAAGGACTTGTACGGTAAGTGTAGCACTAGATGTCGCGAGTGTAAGTGTCCGTCATGCGCAGTCAGGCAACACTGAAACTTGATCATAAAGGGGTGCATTCAACTTCCAAGTAGACCCATTAATTGCGATGCAAGTTCAACTTCGACTACGTCAGAGACAAATGTGTGAATCAAGTTGCGAAGCGGATGCTCACAGTATTTATATACACTTTGAAGCAGGTTCCAAGTATGCACAAGAAGAGAAGCCAATCGAACAGGCAAACGCAGCAGTCAGAGCGAGAACCCAACCATCATATGCGCCTTTTAGACGCTGTAGACTTTGACAGAGTTGACAAGCCAGTAGGAGTCACCGAACGACTGAGGCTGCGAGGCGACGTAGGCGTTGCAGCTAGGGTTTATGGAAGCACAAGAGGTCGAACCCCAGACGCCGCCCGCCCAATCGCCACAGAAGGTAATATCGAAGATCTGAGAAGAGGACATCAGCACATCACCTCTGACACGTTGAGCTATCGTGACTTACAATGTTCATGTTAGAGAACTTGGCGTCGAAGTTGCAGCCAGCGAAATTGGCTTCTGGTGTTCCCCAAGTGTTGGGATCAGGGTTGCCGGACCTGATGTTGCTCGGGACAGAGTCCGATGGGAAATACCAAATCTTGATGCCTGACGATGTCCAGAGAGTAGCATATACACCGCCGCCTCTCGCATTGAAAGCGGTGCCGTATGACGTAGCGCTGTTACTCCGGACACCACAGCCGTTGTATCCGCCACCTGCGCCACAGTCTGCCTCAGACACGTGAGTTCCTGTTTGGCCTCCGTTCTGGTTGTACACGGGTACACAGCCGGGCGAGCTGTGGAGTGTCATCTGGTTATAGGTGTTCAGATGGACACCTTCGTAGATGTCAATCTCTCCTTGGTTTGGCCAGTTCGGCCCGACCATCCAGCTGCAAACGTTAGACCTAGTGACGGTGAAAGGGAGGAACACAACTCACAAAGCTGGCCAGCTTCCGCAGTTGGAGCCTGGGACATGAGCAAAGTCCGCGATGATGAGGCCGTGCGTATATGCTCGATTACTCTGGAGACGAACAGAGTCACGACCAACGCCATTCGGGTTCAAGATAGTCGACGAATCAACTCCAATGTAGACTTGGTTGTTCTGAGTTCGGTACAGGCCCTTTGCCTGAGCCGTACCCTGGTTGACATAGTTTACATAGCCATCTGATCAAGTTAGTCTTGCTTCTAGTGCCCAACCAAGGAGCACACGCACGAGTAGGGTCGGCGATCTGCTTCGAAGTTAATTCCTGAAGACATGATCCGAGAGGAAGGACATACGTTTTGCACCGTGAATTTGCTGAACCAGTTGCTGGCATCGTAACTGTCCTGCAACGCATATGCTGCAGTTGATTGGATATCTAGGTCGACGTGGGGCGAAGTTTTGTTGAAGATAAAGCTTGGCCCTCTAGCTGGTGAGACTTTCTGGTCAGAAGGCTTGAACTGCGGCTGATTATCCCGTGCGGATTTTGTCAGGTAAGCTGAGGAGTAACGCGAAGGCGAAGCGGTGACGGTGCTGCCGAGGAGCGAAAAGGAAACTACAAGATCCTTGAAGAAAAGCATACTGTGTGTCGTTTTCAGAGCGCGGCGATCAATGGTAGTACGAGACCTCTGACGGTGACCACAAGGACATTGTCACAGAGCCCTTTATATGACTGACTTGAACGCAGTCTGCAGGGAGACACCACCAGACGCTGCGCAGACGATGCATCTCCATATCCATGCAGAAGGCAGACCAGGTGACAGATTAAGATCCCAAGAGTTCAGCGCTTATTCGTGGAGTTGGCCGATATGCCAGTCAACCCCGTGGTCTGTTACATTCAAACGCTCTGGTCGGCTTGATGGCGGCTCCAAAGTGCAGGGTTTTACGGGGCAAACAGCCAAGGTAGGCAGTTGAAGTGTGGGCGCAACCTACGAGTATGCCGGCTGACGGATCCAGACAGCTGTACCCAGTTACGAAACATGCTTCATTAGCGTGCTGGCGAACTGTGATGTTGGAAAGGAGAATCGGGCTAGAGGAGCGAACCCTAGAACTAGTGGTGAGGATCCTCGGCCGTTCATCAAACCGCCTCCGCGGGTTCAACTTTTGACGATGGACCAATTTGATGAGCGCCTATCTCTCAGGAACACGTACCAAGACGGATATCTGTGGTTGCAGTTCTCATCCGTTCAGCCGGGCGGATGCTCAAATCATTCAGGTGCAGCCTTGACAATAGGGAGTGTTACGCAAACTCGCAATTGGGGTAATCCGGTTTTCGCATATATGTCCATACTTGGCGCACTACAAGGAGGGTTGCACTGACACTGGTAAACGGTGGGGGCTGGATGGTCGAGTAAAGAAATTGCCCAAAGGCAGGGGTGGGCACCTGCCTTTCATGCTACCATGCTGATTTGCTAGCTCAGATGACCTCTCATCTTGCCCGTGACCTCAGCAAGGGTAAGGGGTCTTGCCTGGTCACGCTAGCTCCGCGTTTCGACGTCTTGTGGAGACACATTGGTCGGGAGATTCAGACCGTTTAGATCGCGTGCAGCACGGACGCGTTCGGTACTTGAAGCTGGATCACCGGAGAAGCCATTACCGCGCCAATCCTGATCGTCCCGTTGGGCTCGAGTTCTGGTGATCCTGCACGCGACGAGGTGTGCGTGTTGTTAGGAACAGCTCGCGATAAAAGGGTTGCTTCGCAGGTGACGCCGGAAGTTACATGTGAGGCGCTTGATAGATCACGATCAGGGCGGTTAAGGTAAGATGACATGGGGAGGACTCGACATCGTCAGTTGCGTGCCGCTGTCACCGGATAGCACGCCGTGGTCCAGGATCATTGCCCACATCCTGGACTTGGTACCTGACGATTACGAAACGCAAGAGGGAATCTGGAATAAAGAACGTGGCCGACGGGACGTGATAGGTCGAAGATGGGAGTAAAGGGGTATAGGCTAGTATTTGGAGAGCCCGGGTAGGTGGCAAATGCCACCTTCCCAGTAATGAAAGGGCTAGTCCGTTTTGGGCTACGCTCCTCTGCTAGGCCGAGGTTCCTCACGTGCTCACATTTTACACTCCTAATATGTAAACACTGGACTTCCTGCATTGCTACTCCAAGCTGCAAAATGTGTCACACACATAGGTTTAGGTCGCTCAACTAACATAGTATGCATTCTGCACTATATTCTAAGGCCTTTAGAAGGCCTAGGTATGAATTTTGGCCGCTATTTCCCCTTACAAGTGACGCTAGCTTTTACCGCCCTTCTCCAAATTCTACGGTCGAGAATAGAAGAAGTGAGCGATTTTAGCTGTACACGGAGACAGTATCTGACGCCCAAACCTGAATAATCGAACTAATCATTTCTTATACAGCAAAATTACGCTTTCTATCATTGATAAAAGCAACGCTTTAGTCCCATGTAAGCCGCGCTAGAGTAACCACACCAGACTTTAATATCCCGTTTTATCGCAATTCTCATGTCCGTGTTCACTGTCCTATTTTCCAAGCTATTCCCTTCAATCAATTGCCACTCCCGAGAGCCGCACTTCAATTCCCTCCTACAATCGCATAATTCCGACGTAGTACGTCCTCTAGTGTATCGACAATGTGGCTGCTGATCTATCCTCCACCTACATATGCTACTATCTGTGTTCAGCTAGTCCGTAATGCTCCCGAGTCGATCTTCCGAGCCCAGCAGATCGCGGAGTTAGATCTGACATCAGCTCACGCTATAATGTGAGGTCTGCGAGAAGCCTATGCGTTCCAACAAGATGGTTTCGCAAGTTGATATCAAACCACGCATGGTAGTGAACTCTCCGTATATTCACGAGTTACTGGATAGCCCCGTCGCCGGATCACGGTGGAGATCTCAGTATATCACAAAGCACTCCCGGACCATCTTGCTGGGATCAACGCGGGAACAACGTCTATATCTTACACTGACTGATCATCTCTATCCACTTCCTCCAAGATCAATGACCGAAATGGACAACCCAACCGGGACGCATCAGTGAGTATGCTTAGATAAGAGCTGGAGAATGTTGAAGGTGAGACCATGCCGATGAGTGCAGTTATCCGCAAGTGCGAGGCGGCGTCCTGGTCGCGCTGTTCTTTTTGCTCGCTGGGCGAATAGCTACGGAGCGGAGCCTGGGCACCCGCAGCCACACTGTGTGTGATGACTCGAACTGAGTTGTTACCAAGGCAGATGCAAACCAAGAATTCATGCATAAATATCGCAAAGCAAAGCTGTCTGTCATGTGGATCAGAAATCGCTATCATCATCCGCGAAATCCTCTTCTGCCAGCTCAGCAACCGCGTTTGTCGCATCCAGGAAAGCTTTCATCTGCTTGATCATCTGTCTTTGCCCTTTCCACCTCCGCAGTCCTTCTTGGACCTTACTCAGTTTCTCGTATGTCCACGTCAGCGGATTAGCGTCCTCCTCCTGCTCGTCAATGAACTCAAGGCGCGGGAGCGAGAGTCTACCCATGGAGAGCGTGTTCTCCTGCCATTCTTTGAACGAGGCGTCGATTTGTATCATTTCCTTGCGCATCTCGGCTATGTCGCGTACCATCTGATGCATGGCTTCGTGCTCGCTGCAACTCATAGCGGCCTCCCGGCGGAGTAGCATTATGGTGGATACGGCGTCGTCCTCAGCCCGTGAGATGTCGTTGAATGTCGCGTTCATCTCGCAGTATAGCGGTTTTCCGAATAACGGACGCATGTGGTTTATCTGCCACTTGAGCTTCCGGTCTTGTGGATTCGTGTGGTCGAAGTCGAGCCCATCCAAGAAGCGCTGCCTCCTCATCGATCGTAGACAATCCTCCAAGTGATTATATGTGTAGTCTGTACCATGTTTTGTCTACACACAGTTAGTAGGCCATACGCGGGCGAATGTAAAGCGTCCATGGGAGAGGTATAGCTCACCTCCTCCAAAAGTGCAGCTAGAGCCTTTTCTTCTCTAAAGAAGTTCCATAGCATAGCTTTCCAGTCCGTGACATATACATGAAGATGGTCTCCCTCTTCCCAAACCTGAATGTCTGTTTCCATCGCGAGCTTGTCGTCTATGCCAAAGTCTAAAGCCGCGCCGCCTACTTTGACGCACCATCGCAATTGGCCGTACAGTTGAGGTCTGTTCTCCAGATCTAGGCACCCGAGTACATGATCCATCCAAGCGTTGTTTGGCTCAGTCGAGCCCCCAATGCGCTCGAGGGTATCATGCCACGCTTCTTCTACGCGGAAATCGGCTCCTTGGGGATCCCATATGGCCTGTCCCGGCTGGCGTTCGTCCAACGCTTCGAAACGAGCACGAACAAGCGCGAACTTCCAGTAATCCTCAGAACTCAACAGTTTGAACATCTCACAGCCTGTGTGATGAGGTCCGAGATAGCCAACCAATTCAAGTTGTTGTATATGACGGTAGAAGACGTGCGTTTCTATGGCGTTTCGATAGCTCTTGCTCAGTAGACGCAGATCGAGCAGTTGGGCGGCCGGGACGTTTTCCAGAACAGTCAAGAGGATTTCGGGAGGGAGCTCCGGGAGGGCAGACGAGGAGGACCTTTGGCTAGCTTTGAGCGAGTCAAGAAGAGCGTTTTCTGCTTCGTCGGGCGCAGAAGTCGGGGCTGTCGAGAAAGTCCCCTCGTCGTCTTCATCTTCGTCTGGAAATATGCGGCGCTGCCGTTTCGTGGGAGAGACGATGACCGCTTCGTCCGAGTCAGAATCGGAGTCGTCTCGCACAATGCGCCGCTTGCGAGGGCTCACCATGTTTCAAGGAGGTGTCCAAACAAAGCAAATTCGAAGGTCGATAGTAAACAATAATTGTTAAAAGTAAGTTAAAAAGGATGTAGGCTAGCCTAAAAGTAAAGTAGTACAGTATAAGAATATATATACTTTTACTATATATATAGATAGGAGAAGGCGTATAAAGAGAAAATAATAAAGGCGCTATACTAAGACTAATAAACTACTAGCTATACTATAACTAGTAGTAGTACGTATACTTCTACTAAAAAAATTTTAATAAAAGAGATAATAAAGTTTAGTAAAAATATTATATTAAAAGTACGCTACTATAAGATAGGTTATAGTTACTTTATATAATACCTCTTTTATAACAGTCCTTACTATCGTAAGTTACCTTATTATTATAACAGCTAAAAATTAGTAGCTAATATATACTATAGTATATTATATATAATAAGCTAGATTTAAGTCTAGATTTAAGTCTATTAAAGTTTACGCAGTTCTAAATATTCCGTATAAAGATCTACCTTATATATAAGTTAATATTACGACGACTGTAGAAGGAACTAAAACTAATATTTAGTAAAAAATTACTTAGTAGTTAAGTACTTAGTAACTAAGTAAATATAATTTAATTATTTATTAAATTATTACTATTATTAAGGTATACTGCGTTATAGATATTATTTATATAAAAGTCCTAAAAGCGTTTAAACTACTATAACTCTAAAAGATAACAGAATAAAATCTAAAAAATAAAAAAACTAAATACGTATAAGTATAGGTATAGGTATAAATAGATTTAGTTAAATAGGACTTCTATAATACTATTAATTAGTACTAAAATAATAGGTAAATTAAAAATAAAATACTATAGATAATAACTAATAAAAAAAAATATTACTAGAATTTAGAAAGTTATAAAGATTATTATATAAGTAAAGATAAAGGCGAAGGTAAAGGCGAAGTTAAAGTTAAAGATAATAAAATTATTTTAAGTACTAAGCGCAGAGCGCGAAAGGCGAAAGGCGAAAAATAAAAAGTAATAAATAATAAAAAAGGCGGCTATATAAGGTTAGTATATTTAGGGATATAAGAGCTTATAAAATATAAAAAGTAATAAGTATAAATAATAGTATTTAGGTTATCGCGTTCATTAGTAGGCGTAGTTAATTATATTTTTATAACTTTAAAAGTAACTATTAGACAGCTACCAGAACTAAACTTTTAATAATTATATAATTAACTTACTAATAATAATAATAAAAAGATAGTTTAATAAGAAGAATAATAATAACTAAACAAATAAATACTAGCCTTAATAGTAAATTATTAAGGCTTAAGCGGGCGGAGCTTTAGTAGAAAAGAATAATTACAGGTATTAATATAGTTCGTGCGTAATAATAATAATAAGCTAGTTTATTCTTGGCGTACGCGCCCACTTAATAAAATGTCTAGATCTAGTTCTATAAAGTCTCCTAATTAAGTAAATCTATAGTATTATCTAGTAGGAGAATTTATTCTAGATAACGAGCTATAATTAACAATAAGCGACAGATTACTAGATTAGAAAGCTTAGTTTAGTTTATTCGTACGATTATAATACGTATTAATTTTCTTTTAATAATTATATAGTGTAATACATGCTAAAAAGCGCTATTATATATTTTAGTAAAATAATTTATATATTTTCTATTATATAAAGAGAGGTAAAGTATAGCGTCGAGACACTAGTCCAAAAAAGGTATAGACTAAAAAAAGTTGTTTCCTTAGATATAGTAGTTTTTTTTTTTTTTTAAAAAAAAAATTAAGCCTTTTATATTAAGGCTACCTAACTATTTAAGAAAAGTATTTTATTTTTTTAAATAAACTAGAACCGGCTTTTTAATTTCTTAACTAGATTATTATATTACTATATATATTTATATATTAATTAAATAAATAGTGTGGCTATAGTAACTTAGAGTAATTAAAAAAAATTTTAAAAATGGAGGAGTATATATATATTTTTATATATTATATTACTAAATAGTTAAATTTAATATAATTTATTACCTAATTAGATCTAGTTTACTACGCTAGACCTATTTAGGAATAGATTTTATTTTATTTAACTTTAGATAGTAATTTTTAGTTTAAATATTTTATTTATACCTTTAGATATAACGTATTTTATATAGAGATTTTAGCTTTTTATAATTTTATATTAATTCTTTAGTAGTATTTTATACTTCTAAAAACTCTATTTTTTACTAGTAAAGTAGGTATATTTAAAGAATACTATTATTATAGGTAAAGGTACCCCTTACTTAGGTATAAGTACTAAGACAGATACGTTTACGCTAGTAAAGCTAGCGTCTTAGTATATACTCTTACTTTACCCTAAAATATCTAGTAAGCTCCCTATACGTAAATTCTTATTAATTATTAATATTTAATATTTACCTTTTTAAGCCTTTATAATATAATTTACGTGTTTCTCTATACCTATAAATAAAATATTTATAAAATAATATTTTATAATAAACTATATAAGCGCCGGATTCTAAAAATCTATATTTTATTAATTATATAGCTATAGTAAACTGATTCTCTATATTATATAAAACGCCTATTAGTATAAATAAAATAGTAAAACCTTACGTAGAAACTCTACCTAAATAGACTAGTAATAACGCTGCTACCTAAAAATTAGCTAGTAATAGCACTATTTATAGATTAGATAGTAATAGTAATGCTTAAAAACTAGTTAGTAATAGTACTACTAAAAAGTATAATACCTAAAAGTTAACTTAGTATATACTAGCTAATAATATATTATATAATTAGTTAAATAAATTATTTTTACTATTACCGCCGCGATCGCTTAATATAATAAAAAAAATTATTTTTAAATTTAAAATTAGTAAATTTTATAAGAGTATAATTACTAAATTACTAAATACTTTTTATAAGCTTAGTAAATAATTTATAAACAGCCCTTTTACCGGAAAGGTTAAAAAGAATTTAATAATAAATATACGCGAAGAATCTTTAAAAAATAGTTACTATAAAAGTAGCTTTAGTATTTCCTACCCTATTTTACTAAATATTAGTAATAATAATAATAAAAATTTTAATATAATAACTATTACCGGTCGACCTATAATAGATTAGTAATTATAATATAGTTTTATAGTTAACTATAAAGTATCTATTAGATAAGCTAAGGCTATAAAAGCCAATATTTTATTATTTATTAAAATAGCTATTACGACTAATAAAAAGTACCCTAAAAAGAAATTTAAGTATAAATATTTTATTTTAGTATATACTCTATCTAATAAATAACTTATAAATAAGCACGTTATAGTTACTATCTCTTTTATTAATAATTTTTAAGTAAGTATTATAGAATACCTAAAAGATTAGTTTACTACTATTTTAAAATACTTTTACTATTAGAGTATATTATATAGTAACCTAAACGTAGTTAAATAGATAATTAAATTTATAAAATAGTTAAAAGTAAAAGCGTAGAGACTATAATATACTACTAAAATAAATATAGCGTAACTAAAGCTGTAGATTTAGTAATAAAAATAGAACTTTAATAATACTTTTTAGTTAGTTACTTATATTTATTAAAAGTATAATAATATAAAAAACGACGCGCGCACTCTATAAAAGGAACTAAATACTAAATAATAGCGTTAACTAACTACTAATAAGGCTTTTAATAAGGTAATCTAATATAGTAATAAATATAAGCAACGCTTTACTATAGTAATTTAAAAAGCACGTAAACTATAAGATAAACTAAAATATTTTAAGACGTTAGTAAAAGCTTTTTATAATATTATAACTAACGATAAGTTCTTTAAAAAGAATAAAAAGTATAAAAAAGATAATAAAAATAAAAAGTAATAAATAGTACTATATAAGTTACTATAAAATTTTACGTTCTTAAACTTATTTAATAATAATAGTAGTAATAGCTCTAGTAACTCTAATAGCTTTTTTTATTATAATAATATAAAATTAATATTATTTAATAAAATCCGCCCTGCGCCCTATAAGAATTAACAGCAATATAGTAGTATACTAGTATTAGTAGTTAGTACTACTACTTTTAAAAAGAAACGTTATTTAAATAATAAATAAAAAAATATTAATAAGTTTAGTAGTACTGCTAACAAGAATCTAAATATATAAATTAAAAATATAAAGATAAAATTCTAGTAATTATATAAGCTCTTTTCTAATAAGTAGTCTTAAATTAAATATTTTTATTAAATATATAAGAACTATACACTTATCTATATCCGTAATCGCACTATTATAATATTAGATAACCTATATTAGAGTATATAAGAACTATATAATAACCTATAAAAAGTATTTAGTTTAATTAATTAATAACTTACTATACTTATAGAATTTAACTCTAGTAAGTTATAGTAACGTAATAATAAACTCTTTAATAAATAGTTAGTGTATTTTAAAAATAAGATAATATAAGTATACTTAGAATCCGTATTAATAAAGTTTAAAGCTATAACTAATGTTAATTTATATTTAAAAGCTGCCGCGACAAGCGTAGCCCTAGGAAATAAAATTTAAATATAATTTATTTAGCGACTATCCTAATATAAAACTTTTAAAAACGTTACTTATAGAAAGCCTAAAAAAAATAGTAAAAATAAGAATAATAAAAAGTCTATATAGGCCGGCGCTTCTATTAATAAAAGGCCTAACTTTAATAATAGACGTAACCTTACTTTTAATCTAAATTATTACTTATTAAGAGAGTTCTGCGCAGTCTAAGCTAAAAAAGTATATATTTATTATTTAAAACCTAGTTACACACTAAATTAAAATTAATTTAATTTTTATAAAAAAAACTTTATAGCCCTAGTACTAGCTAAATAGTTTTAGGTAATAGATATTTAAGACACTAATACTAATAACGCTCGTAATAGCAACTATAATATTAAATATTAAAAAAAAGTATAGTCTCTAAAAATAGTTACTTTTAAAAACCTTTACCTACGTATAAAAAGGAAATCTTTAATATATTCTAGTATTACCTTATAGTAGAGTAATATATACTAATAAGCTAATTAAGCTTATAACTATCCCTCGCCTTATTAAATAATAGTTATTATATAGCTTATAGTTTATAAAAATAACTTATTATTTCTACAGTATATAGTGCGATAAATTATTTACTTAATTATAATAAAAATTTACTAAATAAGCTACCCTATAGCGCTTAGATAAAATTAAAGGTATAAGTTAATATACTTAATAAGATATTAGTTATTATACGCGTTCTTCTAAATAGTAAATATACTAAATAGATTATTAGTACTAATTTTATACGTACTTATAAGTTTTAAATAGTTATAGCATAGAGCCTTATTATTTTAAAACTTACTAATAGTAATATTATAGGTAAGATAATATATATAGCTAAGATATATATAGTAATTAAAAGATATATATAGTAATTAAAAGATATATATAGTAATTAAAAGATATATATAGTAATTAAAAGATATATATAGTAATTAAAAGATATATTAGTAAAAACTAATACTAGATTATAGATATTATTAGCTATAATATAATAGTTAAATAATTATAGCTTAAGACTTACGACTCTTTATATAAGTAGAGTAAAAAAATAATAGTATTTAAGTTAGACTATTACTATAGTAATTATCTATACTAGTCCCTACCTATTAAAGTAATATATAACTAGTATAGTAATAGTTACGCTAAAATAATTAAACTAAAAGATAAAAGCGGCGTTAATATAGTAATTATTTTAGCTAAAACTACTATAAAAATAGCTTATTATAACTTAGATTTTATTGTCTAAATAATACTAAAAGACTAAATACGTTTTAAAATAAGTAATAACGTAAATAATATATAATATACTTATATAACTTTTATAAAAACTAAATAGGTTACTGCCGTAATTACGTAAGCTAATTTTAATAAGTTTTATTTAAAACTTAATTAACCACCCCCTATAATTAATAAAATTAAATAAAAATTACTAAAATAATTTTATTATATTACTAATTTATAGAATTTTAAAAAAGCTATAGAGCTACTCCTATATTAATTTAATATTAACTATAAGATATATCTAAAAGAAGATAGTTAGCTAATTATATAATACTATTTTAGAATATTACGTAAAGAGGCTAAGGTAATTAAAACCTATATATAAACTAAAATAGTAACGGAATATATTTATAAGAAAAACTTTTTATTTATCGCCCTGCTACTAATTATTAAAAAGCCTAAAGGAGGTATCTATATATATATTAATTATTGCTACTTTAATAAAATTATAATTAAAAATTATAACACCCTACTAAAATTAAAAGAAATACTTACCCGTATAAATAAGGCGCGCGTTTTCTCTAAATTTATTATTATTATAGTATTTAATAAGATCTAAATTAAAAAAAATAATAAGTATAAGACTGTCTTTTTTATATAATTTAGTCTATTTAAATACGTAATTATATCTTTTAGACTATATAACGCTCTAGATACCTTCTAATAATATATTAATTAGTTATTACGCAAGTATTTAGATAACTTTTATTTAGCTTATTTTAATAATATTATTATTTTTAGTAAAAATAACTAAAACTATAAGTAATATTACCTTAAAGTATTATATAAACTTTATAAAGTAGAACTGTACTTTAATATTAATAAATATAAGTTTTTAGTTTAACGTATTAGTTACTTTAGTATAACACTATCTATAAATAGGCTAGAAATAGACCTAGCTAAGATTAGAACCGTTATAAAATAGTAGTAACTTAAAACTATTAAGAATATTTAAGCGTTTATTAGGTTTATAAACTTTTACTAGTAATTTATACACCGCTTTTTTTAAATTATAAAACTACTAATTAAACTAACGCGTAATAGTACTATAAAAAAAATTATATTAATACTAGTTACTAAGAAGGTCTTTAAGTAACTTAAATGCGCCTTTATTAATATCTTAATACTTACTTACTTTAATCCTAACGTACGTATAATTATAGAAACTAATATATTTAATTAAGTTATTACTAGTATACTCTCCTAGTATAAGGACAGCGTCCTATAGCCTATTACCTTTTTTTTAATAAAAATAAAACCCGTAAAGCTTAACTATCCTATTTATAATAAAAAGCTTATAGTAATTATCTGCGCCTTTAAAAAATAGTAACCTAAGTTTACTAATACTTAACCCTATAAAGGTATTCTCTAATTATAAAATTTTAAAATATTTTATAATAACTAAATAATTAAATTACCGGTAAGCCTAATAGGCTAAATTCTTATTAGAATTTAACTTTATAATTAAATACAGGTCTAGTAAGAAAGGTATAAAACCTAACGCGTTAATATAATAAACTAGAGATATTCCTATAAATATATATAATAATTAAATATAGTACTAATAGTAGATACTATTATCTTTTAAATAATTTAAACTACTTATATATACTATATACGCTATACACGCTACGTATAATAGTAACTCCTAATATACCATATACTTAGCTAAAATTATAATAAATATAATGGAGTTAAACGCTATAAGCTTATTTTAACAGATTTATAAAATTAGTAATAAGCTATTTATTTTTAATAATTAAAATAAGAATACTATTTTAAAATTTTATAATAGTTATAAAGACGCTAATAATATAAACTTATTAAAGCTACTTAAAGTAATTAGTCTCTATAATCACGTTATTAAAGCTATAGTTAATATTATAGAGAGTAGTATACGCTGTATACTTTCCTAGTTTTATTATAATCTTAGTATTTATATTAAATTATAAAATTACTACCTAGATAATAATCTACTATATTTTAATAGTAAAATTTTTATACTCTATAATAATAAACTCTAAATACGCTTTATATAATTATTTTATAATAACTACGCTACCGGATATAATAGTAAGTATAAAATATATATATAATTATTATAATATTACTACTAGCTACGCTATACAGACAGTATTACCTACTATATATATAATTACTTTATTTATTCTAGAGTAAAATTAAAACGTAAAAATAAGTATAGCCTACTATATTTACTATTTATACTAGACACCTACTAGACTAGCGTATTTATTAATTTTATTACACTATTACTTAAAAGCTATTATAATAGTTATAACTATAGGTATATTATAGTCCTTATAGATAAATTATTAAAAAAGAAAAAGTTTATACCCTTAACGTCTCTTAATATAGAAACCTATATTTAAGTTTTTATTAAATACGTCTAGTATAAAAAAAATTATTTTTTAAAGTTTATTACTAACCGTAATATATAATTTACGTTTTAGTTTTAAAAATAATTATATAAAAAAATTAGTATAACGCTAAAGTTATCTATAGCCTTCTACTTAGAGATAGATAAATAGATAGAAATTACTAATTAAATATTAAAAGCTTACTTACGCTGTTTTATTAATTACAAGTAAAATAACTAGATAGAGTTATTACCTATTATAGAGTTTAAAGCAAACAGCAGTATTATATTAATAAATATAATATTATTTAAAGCTATAAAAAAATATTTACTATATATAGATACTAAACCTCCTAATATACTACTAAAGAAATAAAAAATAATATATAATATATAAGCTACAGATAGACTTCTTATATATATAAACTATATAAAATAATAGTTATATTTAGCACTAATATAGGTATAAATAAAAATAAAAAAATATACCAATAATTAATAACTATTTACTCTAGAAATCCGCGTAGGTAACTAGATTATACTTAATATATATAATATTTATACGCGTTGCTCTAGAGGACTAAAGAATAAAAACTTAAAGCTATTTAAAGTTATTAATATTTATAATAAATAACCGGATAATCGCTATAGTACTAATTAGACTTTTAAACTTTACTTTACTAATTACGTAATACTTAAAAATATTTATTTATAATTTTACCTATAATTACTCTACCTATAAAATATAATACTATTACTAAAATAGTAGTAAGAACTATAAGAGCCGGTTATTATAAAAAAAGACCTACTAGTTTATAATATTAAAGTAATACTTAATTATAAAATTAATAAATATATAATTAATTTTAATACTAGTCGTAAAGGCTTACTAAAATTTCTTATTAAATAGAAAGATTTTAACAACCCTAACTAGTAATTTTACTTTAATATTATAGGCTATTAAAAATATTTTATAAAGTACTACCGGCGTTATCTATAAACGTATTAATAATTAAGTATATTTTTCCTAAAGGCTTATAATATATAAATAATTAACTAATAATAAATAATAGTAAAAGGCTAGAAATAATCTAATAGATAATTAAATATAATTAATAAATAAGTAGTACGATAAAATTATAAAGATAATAAAACTTAGTATAAAGGGCTCTCTTAGAGGTATAAGTAGTAAATAAAAAAAGCTATACTTACTTATTATACTCGTAACTCTAATAGTTAAGTTATAATAAAAGTAGTTTTATAGTTTACTATTTAAGTAGTTATATATTTTACTACTCTAATAGAAACGTTTTATTCTTATAAGTATCTAACTTTATCCTATTATATAAAAGTTAAAAATATACAGAACTAATTATAAAGCTTTAAAAATAAAGCTTTTTAAAAAGGGGAATAGTATTATAGGTAAAAGCGTCCCTTACTTAGGTATAAGTGCTAAGATAGGTATACTTATGCTAGCGAAGCTAGCGTCTTAGTATATACCCTTACCTTACCTTAGGATACCTAGTAAGCTCCCTACACGTAGATTCTTATTAATTATTAATATTTAATATTTACCTTTTTAAGCCTCCGTAACAACTATAATAAAAAGAACAATTAAACCCCTAATATAAGGAATAATAATAAAATTTTAAAGAATTTTATAAATTTAAATATTTTTAAACACTTACCTACTATACTACTCTACTCGGATATAGTTAAAAAAAATAAGCGTATATAAAAATTATAAAACATATTATATTTATTTTCTATTTACTAATTCTAATACGCCTTTCTATTATTTATTAACATAATAAAATTTTATATAACTATTTTATAAAAATTTTTATATATAGACTATTTTTATTAAAAGTAAAATTTAATTACTATTATAAAGTTAGTAAAATATAAAAATTTAAAATTAAATATTTATTTATATTAAATAATTTTTACTTACTATATTAATAGTATATTAGTTTAAATAGTTTTAGTATTTATAAATATTAATTTATTTTTTATAAAAACTAGTTCACTATAAATTAATATATTTAAGTTATAATAGTATTTATTAAATATATTTATAGTTTTTAAAAAGTAAAAATACGCCTAGACCTTAATCTAGGAGTATAAACGTAGTAAGAGAACTCTATTAAATACTAAACTGTATACGTAATAATTAAAAGCTAATTTATAAAAGTTAACTTTAAAAAATAATATCTGTTTAAATAGCTACTTAATTAAATAATAAGTATATTAGTAGGCTAGCGGTTAGTATTAAACTAATAGCCTATATTAGTAAATACTTAGCGGGTACTATAAAAAGTAGATAATATAACGTAGTTATTTACGTATATTATATAAATAGTAAAAGAACTATATAGAAACCTCTATAACTTTTTTATTATTAAAATTACCTAATTACTATATCTAATACTAAGAAGTTTAAATAGTATTTATACTTTACTATTAAAACTAATAAGGCGTTAAAGAATAAAATATAAGTAAGCTCTCTATATAATCTTTATATAACTATAAATAAATACTTATACTTTTATACTTTATAGATTACTAAATTAAAAATTAAGAATATTAAATTATATAAAAGTAATTTTGTCTAGTTTAGGTAGCGTATATACTTCCTTTAGCTAGATATAGTAGCTCTTATTATATTTAAAATTAGTATTATTATCTAGGTATATAGTAATATAGCTGTTTATAAATAATATATATACTAAATAGACGCCCTTACTACTTTATATAATACTATTAATAGGTTATTTTAAAAGCGTATAGTAATTATTACTAAAAGTATAAAAGAGCTAGCAGTATATTATAGAAACAGAATCTATAACTTTAAGCTATAATTAGAGTAAGTATAGAGTATATATTTATATATATATAGAAAGAAAGACTAGACAAAAGTAAAAGCGTAAAAAAATTATTAAGTATAGATACTTATAGCGGGCGATAGTAGTAATAGTATTTTAAAATACGTAATTCTTTAAATTGTAACTAGTAAAGGCGCCTAAAAAGACTTAAATTAATTAATACTTTACTAGGAATCCTTTATTAAGAATCCTTTATTAGGAATTAAAATTATTTTTATAGAGGGAGAGTTAGCGGAGAGATTATTATTATTAAGTTATTAGGTATTAAAAAAAGCTGCTAGTAATAGCAGTAAAAAAACTTTATACTAAAGATTTTAGTACTTTAGGAGGTATAATATTATAAAATTAAATAAAAACTATATTAAATAAAAACTATTAAAGTAATAATAAACTCTATATATTAATTCTAGTAAATATAACGTAGTTTTACACTTAGGTTACCTAAATAGAGTAGTTTTTCGCCTCCTACTTAGGAGGGATATTTATAGTTTTACTATTATATTTTAAATAAGTTTTAGATTAGATTTAATACTAGTAATAAAAAAGATTTTTAAATAGTTTTATAAGTATTAGTATAATAATAAAAATTATTATAACTAATAAAAAGTAATTAAAATTATATTAGAAATAGAAAAAATAAAAGGTTAATAAATATAATTATAATAAAAAGTTATATATATTTATATACTATCTTTTATATATATTATAATTCCTTTCTAAAGCGATAGTCTTAATACTAATTTTATTAAATTAGATTACCTTTACGGTACTACTGCCTTGCGCGTGCGCGTATTAAAGCCTACAGGGAGACTATGATGCGTAAACTCTACCGTATTCAACGGCAATCCTCATTTACCCTGTTGGGTAATTTGAAAAGCTTGCCACACTTACTGCGAAAATGGACCACAGGCGTCAATACTCAAGTTACTGCGGGTCCAATCACCAGGCACAGTAAGGTGACATTAAATCCAAACTTGTAACTCCCGGTTCTGCGAAACCTTTTCGCAATTGAGAAACCCTAACCTTTGCAGCGAGATTCAATGTTTTTGAAATTCATGCTACCCATGTGGCCCTTCCCAAACTCCTCGTCTATAATGCTGGTGGAACTGATGGTACGGCTAGAATTTTGCGGACCAGCTCACGTCGCGCAAGGAGCGAAGCTCCACAGCGATACCTTATCAATTCAACGACATAGAAGCAACATGGCAAACGTCACATTAGGCCTAGAGGGAGGACCAACCTGATTACCGAGGAAGTGGTGGCATACCTACCACACATCTGCCTCCTGTAACCTGGACCTCATCTTGTACCGCACACGTTCTGAACAGCACCCGAAGCCCATCCAACAATTTACCGAAGCATGCCAATCCTTCCCGGAGCGTACCAAGTGTCCAAACTATACGCCAAACACCATCTCATGCATATATTGTTTCGCACCCTTTACTCTTCCATCTTATCCCCATTCACCACACCCGCATTCCCCTCCCCGAGATGCTTCAGCAGCCAACTCCGCTTAAAGTACGTATTCGGATGCACAATAGTATCTAGATCCGTTGCGCTCCACGTCCCTTCGTCCTTGACCTTCTTAATCTCCTTCTTGTGCGCAAACTCAAACACCCTGTTACACGCCACATGATACCGCTGCTTCTTGACATCGTCCTTGACGCCGTTCAGCACCTCTCTATCCTGGACACCCACCCGCTGCAGCAAGCCCGTGAGGTTCTCCACGGTAAATGTGCGGTATGGACACCCGTGCGCTTGCCCTGGGCCGGGCAGCGGTTCAGTCAGGATCTTCTGGCACGAGTACGGCGTGTAGCCTCGGCCGCGGCGGTTGGCGTCGCCGCCTACGTCGCCATAGGCGTGGCGGATGTTGTACTTGTATTCTTTGTGGAACTTGTCGTCGGTCATGAGCTTGAACGAGCGGCGCCAGAAGACGATGCATTCTTCTAGGCTGAGACCAATGCCTTTCAAGAAGAGGGTGTACTGCAGGCGGCCGTAGTGCTTGAGGTGTGAGTTCGCGCGCAGTGTCATATGCAGGTTTTGCATGCAGAGGGGGAAGTTTTGGGAGAGAGTGTCGATTGCCGCGGCATTAATGGTAGAGAGCCCATCAATGTTGGCGTCGGAGGAGGAATAGGCGGCTTCAGGGGCGGTGAAGGATTGCGAGAGGTGGGCGAGGATGGGGGCAAGACGGTCGTCCTCGTCGAGGCGGGGGAGTGCACGAGCAGTCAGCTACCATTTGTGTTAGCGTTTCGTTTATAGAGTGCCGTAGACAAGCGTACCTCAAGTGCCTCGTCCAACCGCTTGGTGAACTCTGCCACCACCAGACTCGTCTGTTCTCTCGTGGGCACATATGCCATTCCCCGCTTCAGGAGCACTTTCCTCTGGCTTACCAACTCTGGAACTCTCTCCCAGTCCACTTTGAACCAGTCCTGATCGTCTCCCTTCTTTGACCCGATTGCTGCCAGCATCTGGTCTCGCAGCTCTCTCTTCTCATCCTCGCCAACCTCTTCCCACTCTAGGTCCAAGCTCCTTACAAACTCTTGTCGCTCTCGTGGGTCATCTTCTCTGAACCTCAGCCTGAACAGTATCGTCTCCAAATGTGAGAACCGCCGCCGGAGCTCTTCTGTCGACGAGAATGCGAGACGCAGGATAAAGTGCGAGTAGTGGTCCCGTTTCCTCTCCTCTTGCAGATTCGCGCCGCGTGAGGAATTCGATCGAAGCGGGAGATATTTGTTCAATATGCTCGTCATGTACTCGGCTGTCTCTTCGGGGCTACGGTTGCGAAAGCTACATGCTTCTAATTCAGAGAGTACTGTATCGCACACTCAGTACAGTCCGTATCACCTGTTCGCGTGTCATCGCACCTTTCAACCGATTAATTGCCCACGTCTCAAACTCTTCGAGTGTGATCTCTGCCGTCGGTGGCAATGTATAGAAATTGAGCCGATGCTCATAGTGTTGCTGTGCAAACTCCGCTTTTGCAAATTGTTTCCTTCTCGCATCAATGTTCGCGCGGCGTTTGGGTTCTACTCGAGAGTAATCGTGGCGAATCATGGTCCCTGTGAATATGTATGCGTCGGCGTTGTTTGTGAGTTGCTGTATGCGCGTTTTGAGAGTTTGGAAGGCGCGTAAAGTGGGACAGGCGCGTCGCGTGTTGGGTACGCTAGATCGGATTGGGAAAATACGCGTTGGATGGCACCCCCGCCTCTTCATTGCGCGTCATACTCAGTCATGTCAAGATTGACTATGTGCATTGGCGTCTACTCGCTAGTGTCTATCGCTCTCTTGAAAGACAAACGCCTTGCATGCTCGACGATTCTCGCGGGAACCACGTTCAACCCAGCAGATCGCCTATAGCGTTCACATACGCCGACGGCACCGTCTTCGCTCCTTCCGCAAGGAATTCCTCTTTCTTACTGACACCCGTCAATACGGCCAATGTGCCACCCAGTTTCCCATCGATGCCAAACTGTATGTCCGTATTCAACCGGTCCCCGATCATGCACGTCCTGCTCCGATCCAGCTTGAATTTGCCCTCAATAGCATCCATCATTGCCTGACTCGGCTTGCCAAACGAAACAGGCGACTTCCCGATGGCCTTCTCGAGCGCCGCACCGCTAGCACCAGCGCCTGGGAAGAAGCTGCGCGCCATGGGCAGCGTGCTATCGATGTTGGTCGCAAGGTACTTTGCACCACGCTGCAGGTATTGGAATCCAATTGCCGTTTTGAGGTAGTTCATGTGGAAATCTAGTCCGCTGAGGACGATTCCAACACCTGGATCTAACATTGAGCCGTTCGCGATATTTGTGAAGTCCTCCGGCTCAATGTCGCGGCGAAGAGCGGGATCCGTGCCTCCGATGTATGGTACGCCTTCTGCCTCGAGCTCCTGCTCGATACCGCTCTCGCCCATGACGAACACTTTGTTCTTCGGTGCCGGAAGCTTGAGGATGCGGGCGATGTATACAGCGGCGCTGTACGATGAACCGAAGACCTCGTCCTGTATCCATGTAAGTCGAGAAGCGTGTTTGTGTGAATGATCTACTTACGACTTCGGCGGGTATGCCCAGCTTGTCGAACTTCTTCTTGTAATCTGCGCGCGACTTCGTGCTGTTGTTCGTCACAAAGACTAACCGCTTGCCTATGCGCTCACTTTAGCCAGGTTCGACATCCAAAGGGAATGCAAGTTACCTTTACTCCTCAGCATCTCCAATGTCTCGGGGACCTTCTCGAACATGTGATCACCAGACCAGAGGACGCCTATCCTTCTTCACTATCAGTGATGAGCTCTCGGATTTCTTGTTCGGCTCCAAGTGTGGATAAGGAGCTTCGCGGGCGGCCGGGACAGAAATGACTATACGCACCATCGCAATCAAAGAGGAACACCTTGAAAGTCTTCTTAGTGTCGCGAGTGCGTCAGGAGGGAGAGGGCCGTTACTCACATCGAATCTGTCAAGGAACTCGTCAATGCCCGCCTTGTCGCCAGACAAGAACTTCGGTTGCGGCATCGTCAGACTCTAAGACTGCAGTAAGAAAGCAATCTGGCGTATGAAGGGTATACGGCGAGCACGGCGGGAGACGTTCGTGAAGCAACAGTTTGGTGGGGTGCTTGGCATTGGGCAGAACCGTCTCGGAACCCTTCGGGAAGAATTCCGAATCCACAGAACATGACGCGTATATTCGTTGCGAGGGTATCTAGATTCCAATGCCCTCTGCCTATGCCCTCAACTGCTTCGTACTCCCTAATCAATCGACGATGATCTTTTTCTCTAGTTCCTGGAAGTTCTCGAAGAAACTTTCGAAGAGATTGATAGCATATTCGACGTCGTGCGCCCCACCAGTCTCCCTAATACTGTGCATACTCAGTTGAGGATTGCCCAAGTCGAGCGTGCGAGCGCCCATCGCCGCTGAAAGCATAGGTCCGATAGTACTTCCGCAGGACGAGTCGTTTCGAACAACGAACAGCTGAAGCGGTACACCTTCCTTGACAGAGGACGGACTTGCGGAGCCTCGTTTAGCTAGACGCGCTGCCTCTTGTACCAATACAATGCCAGGCGAATTTGTGGCATAGCGAGCGTTGGCATTGATTTTGATCACAGTGCCCTTGTTCATCTCGGGACGATGCTGTGACTCATACTTGGCAGGGTAGTTGGGGTGAACGGAATGTGCCATGTCCGCGGAAATCAGGAAAGAGGTCGACAAGGTCTGCTCGAAAACAGTGGTAGTATCGGCATCCAGCTTGTCGTAAGACTTGTCAGAGTTGGAGCTCTCGGACGGGGGCAGGACTGAAAGACGACGAATAATGGCAGGTAGTACTTGGTAAAGGTTAGATGATAGATCAGATGGTCAGAAAATTCAGGTTAACTCACAGTTAGAATCCGCACCCTGTGCAGTACGGCTTCCTATCTCCTCGTGGTCAAAGAGAGCAATCAAACGAATGGTGGAGTCCTTGTCCAGTGAAGAGGACGACGCTACGCTCTGGATCAAGCCTTCGACGCTGCAGTAGGACATCATGAGGTTATCGAGGCGTGCGGAGAAGATGAGCTCGTTGTTCAAACCACCAATGACGGCCTTTTGGGTATCATATAAAACCAACTCGAAGTCTAGGATGTCCTTAGGGTCTACGCCGGCCTCTTCAGCAACGATCTCAACCAAGTATGAATGGTGCCTCTGCAGAGGCGCTGCCAACGGGTCGAATGGACCTTCCGAATTCTCCTCCTCTTTAACAGCTTCCGCAGACTTTCCTTGTCTGTTCAATTCCGCGGCGACCAAGCCAGCAATAGGGTACAGCTGCGTCTCCTTGTTAAACTGGAAGTTCTCCTGGCGATCGAGATGGATAGCTAGCGTCGGGATGCGCAAGATCGGCCTCTCAAGCTTCACCAAGCGTGCCTCGATATTGCCATGCTTCGTCCTGGCCATGACCCTTCCGGCAATGGACAAGTCTCGGTCGAACCATGTGTGCCAAAGCCCACCGCCATATGTTTCGCAAGCCACCTGCAGAAATCCGTCGTTCTGACGTTTGGAAACGGGCTTCAGACGAAGGCAACATGAGTCGGTATGCGCACCGATCATGCCGATCGGGTTACCAGCTTTCCACTTCTTGCCGATGGCGAATGCGACGATGGAGGAACCATTTCGAGTGAGGTAGTACTTTCCGCCCGGCTGGAGGGTGGACGCCCACGAGTCGCGCTCCTACGGTGTAACAAGTCAGTGCTCCTGTGCTTCAACCATTTCATAATCGCCCCTTTCCTTTCTACAAAACACAAAGAAGCTCAAAGGACATATATCGTGTTATTCCAACCACGATGAGACGGCATTACTCACCTTAATCTGCTTAAAGCCGGCCTTCTCTAGCCGGTCCTTGGACTCGTTGACAGCGTGGAAGGCTATATTCAGTCAACGTGAAGCTCCGCTACGCGCATACGGTGGAGCATACGGGTTGGTGAATTGTTGACGAAGGACAAGAAGTCCTCGGCAGCTTTGAGCGACGGCTGGCTTGACATGGTCCGCGAAGCACAGGAGGGGACGAACGGAGCGACAACGTGCGTGCAGCGCGGCGGTCTGAAGTGCAGTCGGGCGGCTGTGAGCGGTGGGCCTCTGAGCATAGGATAGGTCGTGGGCGGTCTACAGCGAGGCCGGTGTGGGGTTTGCGAGGCGTTTACAGGGTCGCGCCTGCCCAGCGGTGATGCATTGCTCCTGCCACGACCGGGGCGCACCTGCCGCGTTTGATTGGGTGGCAGGCACGGGGGGCACGCGTACTGAAGGCAGGAACATCAAAACAGCGACACCAAAACAGTTTGACGTGACCAGCCGACCGTGGAGCTACGCGCAACCCTCCCGTCCCATCCTCAACGCCCGTCTACACCTATAGCTGCCGTATTCATCCCTGGCCGTGCCGCCCATCGCCCGGGCTCGCCCTGCGCACTGCAAACGACCGCCGCTCCTTACTGCTGCAACCGGGGAGCGTTGCCCTAGCGGCTGATCCAAAGAAGCGTCAAAACAACGCCGAACGCCCGCACAACAACCCCCGCCCGCCAGCCGCACAATCACAACAGACAATACGCCTGCGATGCGCCGCGCCTCTGCGTAAAGAGGAGGAACATTGCAAAATCAGTGCGCGCGTGCCAACAAGTGCCTGCCCCTGCCTGAGCGCGCAGTGACGCAGTACCAGTGACGCTCGGCCGGCTTCGCAATCGCCTTCACCCTACAATCGCACCCTGCCCGGTCTATTGTCGCAGCACACAAATCAATTACCCAGAGCCTGGTGCTTTCCGATTCCGTATATAGCCCCGCCACCGTCAACAAGGGTATCGAGGGTATACGGCGGAGCTCAGCCACCATCTGCAGCCTCCAGGTGAAAGAGGGACCGAAATGGCTTCCGAAGACAATGCGGCGCCCGTGCCGACGATGGAGAGTGTGGCAGAGGATGCGCGCACACCCACGCTCATCTCACCACCAGAATCCAAAACACCGCCGACGGCGACCCACAAGCGCAACCAAGCCGCTTTCGCGCGAGACCGTAGTTCTGAGCCAGTGGATGCTTCAGCATTGACCAAGGCTCTGGAGAAATTTGAGCGGGCAGGCCGCACCCAAGACCGACCCATTGCAAGTCCTAGTCGCAAGCGCCAGCGCATATACGGTGATAGGTGAGTTTGCTGGCAAACATGAGCACGCTGTAGGCTGACCATGTGGCAGGTTCATCCCCAATCGCGCTGGTCAGGATCTGCAGGCCAGTTATTCACTGCTCCACGATGACGCTTCACCTGCGACTCCATCGAAAAGCGCGAAGCGTGCCCCACACAATGAATTGCACTTCCAGCGGAGTGAGTATCGCACAGTGAGAGAAACCAGCATTCACTGACAAATTTGCAGCCGAGGAAGCCAACCGGACATACTCCGCGGTCCTGCGGCAAGAGTTGTTCGAGAGTTCAGTTCCCCAGGCCTTGCCGCAGAGTTTATCTCCAACCGATAGTGCTAATTTGCGTAGTTCTGGCCGTTCACATACCCCTCCAGCTCGACCTTCAGCACCATTACCAGCGCCTAACTTAACCCCCTCTACCCCGCACAAGAACTTCTTCAATTACTCAGGCCAACCTACACCCTCAAGGACGCCTTCGAGCCGGCATGGCGTTAATCTTAATGCCCAATCCGACCTCTACAGTCTATCACCGATCAAGCTCAATAGTCAGCGGATGTTGCTTAGCCCACAGAAGACTCCACGTGCTGTTTCCAAAGTGCCGTACAAGGTCCTTGATGCGCCAGATCTGGCCGACGACTTTTATCTCAATCTGGTCGACTGGGGAAGCCAAAATATACTCGGTGTTGGACTAGGATCATGCGTGTACATGTGGAACTCCTCGACTGGCCGCGTTACTAAATTGTGTGAGCTGGCTGACGATAGTGTGACGAGTGTCAGCTGGATACAGCGTGTAAGTGCTAAACTGGGTACATTAGATTACATACTCACATTGTATAGGGTTCCCACCTCGCCATTGGCACAAATAAAGGTTTCGTGCAGATCTGGGACGCGACGACCCAGCGTCGACTGCGAACGATGACTGGTCACTCGGGACGTGTCGGTGCTCTTGCTTGGAACGAACATATCCTTACATCTGGATCACGGGATAGGGCGATCTACCATCGCGATGTTAGACAGCCAGAGCAGTGGCTCCGAAAGCTTGTAGGCCATAAGCAAGAAGTCTGTGGGCTTAAATGGAACAATGATGATATGCAACTCGCATCAGGCGGCAACGACAACAAGCTTATGGTTTGGGACAGGCTCAACGCCGAGCCCACCTACAAGTGGAGTGAACATCAGGCCGCCGTTAAAGCCATCTCCTGGAGTCCTCACCAACGCGGGCTCCTAGCTAGCGGTGGTGGTACGGCCGACCGTACAATCAAGTTTTGGAACACACTCATCTCGTCGAACGGACCTTCATCTGCTTCGCTTGCTGCCGCTGCGTCTGCAGCGTCTGCGTCCGGTTCAGGAAATGCAGATCTCCAAGCCACGGCACCAGCCAACCTCATCAAGAGCCTGGATACCGGAAGCCAAGTCTGCAACCTCGCATGGTCGAAGAACAGCAACGAAATCGTTTCCACCCACGGATACAGCCAGAACCAGATAATTGTCTGGAAATATCCCAGCATGCAGCAGGTTGTGTCGCTTACTGGCCACACATATCGTGTTCTCTATCTCGCGATGAGCCCAGATGGAGAGACAATCGTGACTGGTGCTGGAGACGAGACCTTGCGATTCTGGAATTGCTTTAAGAAGAAAGAGAGAGCTGCAAGTATCAGTAACACCATGGACAAGTGGGGCGTCATCCGATGATACCCTTTGTCTGAGACTTGCTAGGCGTAGAACTTGTTTTACGATACTGCCCAGCGCTACCTTGATTCTCTCTCTCTCGACCAAGTGACCTGCAAGCACCGGTTTCCACATTCAAAGTTTCTGGCATCACATTAGCATAGGCCGGCGTAATAGGGTGTATCTGGTGCATGCGGACACCGCGGTTCCAGCTATTTTTAATCATGTTCGGCATTTTGCACATAGGCACATGAGGTTTTTGGTTCAGCGGATTGGCTATTTTTACGATTCTGCGCTGCATTTGGCGAGCGCCAGTATAGTCCCCGTTTTTGGGACTACGACTACTACTTGGAGGTGGGCGAAGGACTTCTCCGGTTATTGGTGTTGGGGCTCATGTGGGTGGGCAATGTGCGGGTTACTTTGCTGGCATTATGTTTTGTCAGCTTTGGGCCATGGGAAGCAGGCGTTTTGGGCATGTGGGCGGCGCTTTGGCGGGGATGCTCGGCGGCGATGGCTGGTGCGCATTGATGATATGAGTGTGCTGTACATTATTCTGAGATACCACTTTGAACGACTTTGTCCTCTTCGTGCCTACGTGCCTTTTGCTGGTGCTGGGAATGTGATGGGGGGATTGGACGATGGGAGCGGGTGTGCGAGAGACAAGGCGCGAGGTGAGAGAGAACTATCTCGTTTTAAGCAGTGACGGAGATCGCGTAAAGACTCGCCTCTTTCCTCACTGCTCATCTAGAGATATTTTGAAGACAAGGATTCGCCTGTCAGGCAGCTGAGGCACAATTGCGGCATGTCTGGGTCCTATGATAATTGCACGCTATCAGCTCAGCGCAGCTATCGAACAACAGGGCAGGTGGTGACGCGGCTTCTTTGAGTCGATAGACTTGAGATAACGAGAGAAAGAGTCCCAGTTCTTATGCCTCATATTGCGAAGGTGGGGTGTGGGAATCTGGCTGCGTGGTCTCGTTGCGAGGAAACTGTCTTAGATTTTGTGCCTGGTGTGCAAAGGAATCTAGTGGTGCGGTCGCAACCTGGGAGGAGTGGCGGCGGAAAGTGTGACGGGCGGCGACGGGACAATCCATTCTATTTCCCTTAACGCAATCCTTGTTGAGCTGTTCATGTCCATAGCCTACTGTCTGGTGTACACAGGTACCGAGCTGGAGTGTGGTGGCGGAAATGTGGTCTGACAGGGGCGCCACGGGAGCGGGGAAGGTACACATGGCGCGGGTGAAGTTGCGGTGAGGAATATGGTTATGTGGTGTTTGGGCTGCACAGGGGTGGGCTTGTGCGAGTACATCGACAGGTGTTGCGAATCATCCGACTGCGATGATGGTAGATCGTAGATCATGCATCACTGTGGATCACTGCCTGTGCCATAATTAGATATCTTCGTTAGTATATGTGGCGAGATCGCGGTCACTGTCTTTGTACGAGACTTAGATGTCTGGTCAGATCCCATGGCTGCAACAAGCGAAGCTGTGGTTCGCTTCAGGAACAGATACCATGGTGAACACCGGGTTCGAACCTGTTTTCTTATAGGGGTAGGGCTCGTCTTTGCAACCAGCTGGCTGTCTAACCTGTCCATCTTTGCAACCTGTGCTTGCAACACCCCCACCACAGCGACTAGTCATTCTTCTGTGCTCTTGCAGGGTTTTGTCCAACACAGCAATTATGATCATGCAACGGGATCTCGTGGCGCGTGCGATTACAATGCTGGTGCAACGCAACATATCAAGAAATACAACAGATCCGCCGCGAAAATCTAATGGAATATTGAATGCGCTAGCCTAATGGTCGTGAATCGGATGACAATACGCTCAGGCAGAAGAAGAAATATAAACCTACCTAACCACAGGAGTTCTGCAGAAGAATCTTTCCTCGGCTACTCTCCTAATCTTTTGGATCATCTCCATCAACTTGCATATATGCTACTTCCCGCGGTTTCCCGTCAGATCATCTGCTCAACATGGCGATGCCGGCCTGGGAAGGTGTGTGCTATTTCAGGCACAGTGCTATTACCAATTCATGGTACAAGGCCGCTAAACCCGATGATTTTTATTCTTATTTCATGATCGAGTACCTGTGGAACAAACCAGCCTTCCCCCCAATTCTATTGCATACGATGAACAGTACGTCACGAAGTACCCTTCAAACTTTGGATTCATACGGTCGACCCCGCTATCATCCACCTCTTCTAAAGCGAACGGGTGCTTTCAAACAAGTTTCTATCAGCTACGGTTTTCCGTACTTGAATATTGGAAGAAGGGTCGAACACAACTTTTGTAAACCGCAAACGCCTGTTGAAACAGGTCAATGATGATGCAGCTGAAGTAAATGCTCCATGAGCTTAGAAGTCATGCTGCTAACGTGGTCGTTGAGGCCTGGTTCATGTTAGCACCCATGCCCGAGAAGGGGGAGATGTGGGCTTGGATAGACGTAGTGTATGCTTTCGTTCGCACTTGGAGCCGTGGTAACCTCTTCCTAGCAAGTCATTTATTTGCGGGCTGTCTATTTTCCGGTGGCACAAAGCGTTAACGAGCGGTTCCCGGATGTGAGCGTGTGGGTTCGAGTTGCCTTCGATCACGGGTGCGCTCTGTCAATCTGTCCAGATGGTATCCGGTCTCGGACTTTTCATTCATCGATGTCCCTACCACAAAAGTAGATGGTCTTTCTGTTTCCCCAGGTCGTAGCTTGGCCATCGATGTAATCGAGCTCATCGAATTGCTGATCATTCCAGGTGTGACTTGTAACTTGTTGAGCGCCCTTGTGGGGCATCAGGCTAGGCAGCCAGATGAGGTCCGGTGCGGAAATGGATTTTCGCCCAACGTCTTTTTGAGAAGTACGTACGCAAAGGCTGGTAGCGAGCGAGTCATGGACATGAACATATCCGCGATAAGGAATAGCGCAACAAATTCTATTGTAAACAATACAAATTATGTCAAGAGACGATTCTAATCTTTCCATAAATAGTTAAATTAAAGTGCTTCTTCTATAGCTACACACAACGTTTTGAAAAAAAAAAAAATATTAGTATAGATAAGCTTCAATTTCGTTATAAACCTACGAAGATTCTTAGTGTATATTTATTTTCGCATCACTCCCGAGCATAAGTATAAAAGGCTTATTTATTCTTTTTAAGTTACTATTTTATATTACGTTTTACCCCGCCTACTTATATTATAAACTAATAATATTATTATAGACTTATTATATAATTTAAAGTAATATTTTTTTATTTAATTTTATATAAGCTCTTATACTACTTATTAAACTTTTTACTAAGATAATAATACTAAAGGCCTACTAAAATAAGTTACGTATATACTTAGCTTACCTAGTAGTTTTATAGAATAAAAAAAAGAACTATACTTACTATTTTTAGCACCTACGCTACCTAAAAAAAAAAAAAACTTACTACTTAATTAGTAATACCTACTAGATAAGAATAAAAGTATATATTTACTTAACCTATAGGCTCTAGTAGGCCGCCTAAAGTTTATAATACTTAAACTTTTTTTTTATAGATCTTATAAGCGTATTAATAAATTTATTTTATTTTATTAGTTTATTTTTTAAATTATTTTATAAGTTTATTTTTTAAATTATTTTATTACCTCTAACTCTTTTAATAATACTGGATTTTTTAGTCCTTTTTTATTAACTACCTATTTTTATATAGCCTTTATTTTATTAGTTTAAAATTTATATATAACTACGTATATAGTTATAAAAAATAATAGTATATTAGAGAGGGCTTTAAAGTAACTAAAAATAATATACTTAAAAAGGCTATTTTTTACTAAAAGTTCGCGTATATATAGATTAGTATAGAACTTATTAATAAACTATATATAGGTAAAAGAATTATATTTTAATTAATATTAAACTTTACTTTAACTTAAAGTATTATTACTACTAAAAGTAGTTAGTATAATAGGCGGTAATTTATTTAAAATTAGTATAGTAATAAAATATTTTAAAAAAAATTTATAGAGATATAATACGGTAAAATATTTTTAAATAAAAATTAATAATATAGTACAGAGTATAAGGTAAATAGCTAAACTTATTTAAAAACTAAATATTTAATTATATAGGCTCTAAATAATAGTCTAATAACTTTCTTTAATTTTAAATTTTATACGCCTAGTAATCTCTTAAACTAACTATATTATATATAATTATAAGTAGTAATTACTAATAATTTTAAAAATAATTATAAGTAGTTACTAATCCGCGGATATATAATTAAAGTATAAGTAAAATATTACTATATTTAGTAAAATATTTTACTCTTACTAAAAAGAAAGAGTATAACTTTTAAAAGTTTAAAATTTATACTATTTATATATAGTCTTATTAGTATTATATAAGCTGTTTAGTATTTATTAAGTTCTTGTTATTACGTTGTGCTGCGGCTTTATAAAGCTCGCGAAGTACGTTAATTAATTCATTTTCGCATACTACTTCCTCGAAAGTCCATCAGCTTACCTAGGTAAGTTATTAAATTAATAAGAATGTTAGCGTGACCCGTGCCGCGACCCGGGGCCGGCTGCGTACGGGGAAATAACAAATGAGGCGCAGTTGAAACTGCCCACCGTTTCCACAGCACTTTGGGAATTGGATTGACAGTCATACACCAAAAATGCCGTCTCCAAGCCGTATCAGTCGGCTTTCTTCCATCATCGCGACGAACACAGAGATCGTTGAGCACTACTTCGTGGCGAACAACCTGCCTACTCCCTCCCTGGACGCGGACGCGCTCTGGTCTCTACCCATTCCTGACGATGCTACAGCGGTCCAAGAGGCACGAAGGGCCGTAATCGAAGCGTGTGAGGAACTGCAAGCTTTAATGACAGGTCCGAAGGAGTTGTTGCATTTCCCTGTAAGCCAGAACAGCCTCGCGGTCAGTGAAGGTGTGACTGTGCGCATTAACCAGACGACACAGTACACCGCCTGGGTCAGCGTCAAAGCGATCTTGCGATTCAAGCTTGACAAGTCGTTCCCAGTAGGAGAGACCACAACGTTCGAAGCCATGGCGGACTACTCTGGGCTCAATATCATGAATGTGAAGCGCATCGTTAGGCATGCGATCATGAACCATCGCATGTTCCAAGAGAAAGAGCTGGGCGTTATCACCCACTCTGCGCTTACGGCGGTGTTGACGGGTGACGAGCTAACAAGAAATGCGCTGGTGGTGAAATTGGATGAATTTTGGCCTGCCGCTGCGCATGCGGTCGATGCGATGGAGAAGTGGCCAAATTCTGAGGAATGCAACGAGACGGGTTTCTCTCTTGCGAATAACAGCGAGAAGGGAATGTATGAAACCTTCGCCGAGAATCCTGATCGTGCGGAGCGATTCGGAATGCTCTTCTCACAGGCGGATGAGCCGAGCCACTTATTGTTAAACAATTATCCTTGGGCTGATAAGAGGCTTGTAGTTGATGTCGGAGGATCGCATGGTAGCGTGGCTATTGCGATCGCAGAGAGGTTTCCAGGAGTGCAATGTGTGGTTCAGGATTTGCCGGGGACAGCGGAGCAAGGAGCAGCGAGATTGACGGAGGCATTGAAGGACAGGGTGCGCTTCATGACCCAGTAAGTACCGTACCATGTCACCATGTCTGGTGGCGCGAGAGGGGCATTGACTGACTTGCTGGCGCAGCGACTTCTTCACGGAGCAGTCTGTCACTGCGGATGTGTATTACTTTCGCTCAATCTTTCACAATTGGGCGGATAAATACTGCATCAAGATCTTGCAGAACTTGGTACCTGCCTTAAAGCCTGGGGCTAGAATTGTCATCCACGAACGTATTCTGCCCGGATGGGAGACTATGTCAACAGCGGATGCAAAAAGAGCTATGTAAGTTGGACGTTTTATATACGCGTATTTGAGCATCAAGATGAAGAAACTGAATGACCGTAGTAACATGGATATCGGAGTACTGCAGCTGCTCAATGCGCAACAGCGGGAGATGCATGAATGGGCCGCGCTGTTCCACTGTGCGGACAGTAGGTACCATTATTTAGGTGCACGAAAGCCTGAAGGTGCGTTACGGTGGATCATCGAGGCGGAGTGGCGAGGATGAGAGATGCGGTGCAGCTATGTCGAAGGCATTGCACTATCATAGATGTGAGGTGATTCTTGCTATGGATGGCAGGAGGTGTTTTTAAACGTTTCTGTATGGACATCACGCTTCTGATCTGGACCACAGGTATCCTTCTAATGTAGTACCAACTCAGTCAACTTGGGTATGGGATGCTTTCTTTTCCATTTGAAGCTTTGGGCCAATGCTTAGATTACGGATTGACCTTTGCATTGGATCCATAGGGAAGAGTAAGATCTTGTCCATTATGGTTTAGACGGTGCTCTCGTCGATACTTGTTCGTTGCATTGCAGTGATCTAGTTACGAAACGGCTCTCTAAGACATTTCTCTGGCGTTTTTTGGACCAGCCAATTCCTCTGGCAAATTCCAGAGAGAAAGTTTAGAGATTGAAAGTTTCGGAGGATCTGAGCCAGACCGGGAAATGCCAATGTCGCCCTACCTGCTTACCAAATTCACGTTCAGCATTTGGTTGCCCAAGCTCTGTGTCCCACAAAGGTTCAATAACTTGGGAGTATCAGTGTTTTCGCACGTAAGCTTAATTTAGTATTATCACGCCAAATGTTCGGCGATTGGTTCGAGACCCTCGTTGCGCCCATATGCTCAGTCTCTGGCTGAAAGATACTTGGAGGTTGAATTTTCTTTTTAGCTTCTGAACGAGCATCGATGTGATGTACTCGTTAATACGCTTTCACACTCAGATATTATTACCGCACGTAGCGAGATGTTTATCATGTTCATTTATAACCCATTCAATCTCCCTTCCCATCAGTCCACGACTGGCGACAGTGGCATTAACGGGGCTCTTGGGGATGAACTCCGTGCCTCGCGTCGCCAGTATCGATAGCACATGCGCCGCAGCCTGGAGAAACTTTTAGCATAGATTCTTCACCTCCACGTGCATGGATGGCTTACCTTCGCATTGATCGTCAAGGTCGTCGCATTCGGGTTGTTGATCGTGTCGCAAGGCTGGTGGTAGCACGGATCTTGCTCCACGCCCGTTCCCGTATGTAGCCCGCCCACGGGTTTTCCAATGTTAAAGAACGACTGGTAGTCGCTTCCACCGGTGAATCGGGCTGCTGTTACATTGATGCCCTTCTTGGTCATGTCTTCTACGAAAGTCTTCTCGATAAAGTCGCTGCCTAGTGGAGCAGTAAGATTGTACGTACTCCCATCGCCGTCGAAGACGCCGAAATAGCCGCGCGAGACCATGTCGAAGTTGAGGTACGCAAGGATGTTGTCTGCTTCAGAAATGTTGAGATGCTTAGTGTAATATTTGGATCCGAGTAAGCCGTTTTCCTCGGCGCCCCACCAGGCGAAGCGCACCTTGTTCTTGACGCGGAACTTTTCGAGGGCGGTCTTAAGTTCCAGGACGAGGCTGGAGCCGGAGCCATCGTCGTTGATGCCAGGGCCAGCTACGACGCTGTCGAGATGGCCACCAAGCATGATGACGTTCTCGGGATCTCCGTCAATTGTTTCAGTGAACACATTCTGCGTGATCCTCGTCTCGACGGTCTGAGTCTGTTGGAAATACGCAGTCACTTTCTCGCCAGCCATGATACGTTCAACGAGGGTTTCGCCGTCGGCCAAGTTGATAAAACCCGTAGGAACGTACTCCTCAGGATTGGGGTTACTTAATGTACCCGCCGTGACCGGTGTTTCGACATTGTTGTAGAGGATAACTGCAATTGCGCCGGCAGCAGCTGCAGGTTTCATCTTGCCCGCAAACGTCGTTCCATCGGGGCACGCTCCTCTCTGCACAAGCACAATTTTGTCCGCTACATCTAGATCGGCATATCCTTCATTCGTGCAGCCTACATCTCCGGTTGCGCCAAGCACAAGCGGTGCTGTATAGCCCTCAGTGCTTGTTGAAGGCGAGTATGAAAGACCAATCACTTCGTACGACGTGCCATCCACTTTGAAACTGATGGTATCAACGTGCTGAAACAGAGCGGGGAAATCTTGCGTCCAGGTCCGGAAATTTGTCGAATTTTGTGTGCGCGATAGGATGTAGTCGACTGAAGCTGCATAGCCTGGAAAGCCGAATGCGCGGTTTCCGCCATTAGCTTTTGCGATCTCGTCGAGTTTGATGAGATTGCCCCAAAGACTGCGATTAAAGATGAGCAAAATGAATCGGAAGATATGAATCACGCGGCTCACCCTTCTGTCCTTACAAGATCTTGCAAAGGCTTCGAGCTTACCAGTGGACGCAAATGGCCACCATAGCTCGACTGCGGTACCGCTGCTGCGAGCGAACGCGCCGCACCCGCAATGACCAAGCCGCTCTTTATTAACATCTTGTCGAAATATCCTCCAGGATAATTTGGTATCTCGCAGCAACTCTGCATCCCGGCAGCCCCACCTCTTATACTCTCCCCGATCCTCGGTAACTCGCATATTATCGCAGATTGCGTGCGTGCTTCCGTATCGCTATCGCATCCATTAGCAACTTTAAAAGTCTGGGCAGTGCTAGAAGCTCGAGAAAGCAGGTACCAAGAACCATAGATGGGCGTTGCCAAGCGTGGAGTGCAGGGTCGGCTTGACACCTTCCGGATGGAGACATGGCATGTGACTTGCGGTCTTATGTTCGAATCATTGGAAAAACGTCATCTGTGAACGGAAGAAAAAAAATGACTATGAAAAACCTCACTCTATAACTAAGTTCTACAGCATTTAAGTGCTATCCCAACTCTTTCCCCGTTCGGGGCTGCCAGCTACTACCACAGAAAATACTTAACTAATCCGTATCTTCAAGTTTCAGGCAACATATTCTCACCAGACCCTTGACTGATAAGCTAGAGTGGAATTTATAATGGAATTTTTGTTCTTTTCCTACCGGTTTATGTGGCAATTGTCTTCTCCATATGCAGCAATTGCACGCAGAGGAAGGAAGTACCGCATATGAAAACGCAATAGGAAGCAAATCAGACATTCCCACCGGAATAATTGGTTATTTTTTCCTCACGCGCTCCTCGAGGCCACGGCAATCATGGGAATCAGATTCTCTGTAACACACGGAGAGACAGACATCATTTTTGAGCAGAAAAATTATCAAACAAATCTACCACCGTTAGTCGCAATCCACAAGCACAGCTACCCCACAGGCTCCTGTCAAACCACTCAAGCCATCCAAGCCACCGCCGTTGAATTCACATTCGTCGCATCGTGGTGCACGATAACCTCCATGCTGGCGTCTGCTTCCCGGTCAGGCCCGGTCTTCCGCCGCGCCTCCTTGAGCTGCTCCGCTGTGACCTGCGTCAAGCAGCGGAACTTGCGCTGGCCCCAGATACGTCGATGGCAATCATACCACGAACACGGACCGAACCCCTGGCCCGTGTAGACAAAGCAGTCTCCATACGTAGACCCGTCGGCGCCGTATAGCGGCCACTTCCAAGTATTCCCATCTGCGTAGCCGCGGTCTTTATAAATAGTTGTAGAGATATTTAGTAACTAGGAGAGGAAGTGTAATGGGGCCGCGGTATGGGCTACTTACTGAAGTGCCACAGAGGTTCGTTCGTGAAATGCATTTCCACCGCCTGCACGTTCGGCCAGGGGTCCTGTGGTTAAGATTAGACTTGTGGTTTTGATAGAGGTACATGTGCTGCGTCCGTACCTCGTCGATGTGCCAGACGCCGCAGTGGCTGGAGGGCTCACACCGGATGCCCAGACGCCCGTGGCTCAGGTCATTCCGCTCTTTCCAGCCGCTGTGCTCGACGGCATCTTCGGCGTCGATGTGTTCACATGTAGGGTGCTCCCAGTCTTCCACGATCCATCCACCGATTTCGTCCGGCCAGGAGAAGATGGTGTCGACCTCGCCCCTAACGACGTAGAGGTCGAAGTTGGCAGTGGTGAAGTGGATGAGGACGGCGAGTGTGGTCAGGACATACGCCATGTATGCCGGTGGGGAGAACTGCATGTTGATGCAGTTGTGGAGGTGGTGTATTGATTACTATCTGAGAAGACAGAAGTTCGACCGGCGGGTTTAGTAAAAAGTGAGCTTGAGGAGGCTCAAAAGTATGGGTCCTTACGGAGGGCGCCGAGAGGGCTTCTATGTAGAGCGAATAGGGCTCGAATTGCGCCCAGGCCAACAAATGGTAAGTAAAAGTCCCAAAAGTTATGCACTGACGCTAGCAACACTGGTTGATTGCATTGCTAGGCCAATCATGGCCGCACTCAAAGCTCGTGGGAGCAAGAAGGCTTCTTCGTGAAGCAAGACGTTGTCCTTCCGAACTGTACCCTACTTCAATACCCACAATATTTCAACCTGCGTTCGTAATAGGTCGACTCCTTATACTTCGATAAGGGTTTTGCCTTTCTCAAACTAAGAAATGCGTTATCAGCTCCGGCAATCCCGCTGAAGAATGCCACAGTCCTTTTATGTTACCTACCAGTATTCCCCGACAGTGCTTGAGCCTGAATATTTTTTTTACCAGCTATTGGGCGACTTGTTGCAGCAGCCCCCAATCCATGTTCACGTACTCCAAGTAAAAATGTTCCAAGGCGAAACGAGCAGACCGAAGTAACGCTGATATTACAACCTACCGCCATAAGGACGGCGTAAACAGGACGAAACTCTGCCAGGAACAACCGGGTGTCCATCACGGTCGTCGCTAACAACGTGCAGAGAGCTGATTCGGAAGATGGAGGAGCCTCTCGAACACTTCATCGCCGTAGGGCGCTGTTGGGGTGAATTGGAAACGTGTTACAAGTATTCCCACCTTTACATTAATTTAGTATTTTACTAACAGTATGCTAATATATAGTATGATATAGTATGATATATTAAGCATATATTAGAGCGTCGGAATGGTTGCAACATGGTTTCAGTTCACCCTAGGAAGGTGCTACGGCAAGTTCGCGAAAGTTGTGCAAAGAGACGAGGCTGTTTGTACCCTCTTCTCGGAAGATGGATGCTGTAGTACTCATATCGACCTTAGATACAGCCGCTGTGGCGTTCACACCAAGATAAAACATATCAACAAATAGACAGCGCGGTAATTCCTTAATATCAATATCCGCTCTTCGATACAGAGCCGTTATGTCGCTTTATTAATATTATATATAATTATATATAAAGTTAACACTTATTTAATTAATTTATTACTAATCTATTTTTTTACTATTACTATTATCCTTACGCTACTTACTTATATTTAAAAAATTTTAGATTTATATATATCACAATTTAGGTATCTCTGCTTTAGATAAAAGCGTACTTATATAATAAGAGATATATAGTTTATACTATAGGGCTTTAGCTTAGTAGTAATTTATTTTTTTACTTTTATAAATAATATATATTTAATTTATTTTATATATTATACTATATTACTACTTTACCTTAATTCTTAATATTTAAATCGCTTTTTTATATTTAAGAGTAATTTAGTATAATATAGCTTTAAAAAAGTCTTATTATCTAATTATATATTATACGTCAGTTTTATAAAATACTAAAATTATTAAAAAACCTAAGGATAATTTTAAATTCTTTTTTAGTATTTTTAATACTTAAGTTCTCTAAAATTTTATATAAGCTATAGAAACGACTCTATTAGACTTATTAAAATATAAAAGGGTATAAATAGTTACTAACTATTATAGTTAAATATTTTTATTTTAATTAGAACTCTCTATATTTACTAATTTTTAAAAAGTATACGCTTAGCTCTAACGGGTTAAAAATAAAAAATAAAATAAAATAACTACTTAATATTTACTAATATTGTAATATAGGTAACTAAGCCGTATTTATAAAGAATCTAACTATTTTATAGAGTTATACTATTTTAATTTTTATTTTAACTATACGTTTACTAATACTAAAGGCCCCTTATATCTATAAAAAGAAAAGTAGATATAACTTTAACTTTTAAAAAAATAATTATAAATACTATTTTTATTAATTATTAACCTAGTTCTTAATAGAAATTTTAAAAGTTAAATTTACTATTACTTATATTAATAATCCCCTTTAAACTACTTAAAAGGCTAAAATTACTTTAAAATTTAGTACTAATCTATTATAAAAAGAGACTTAAGATTTTTTAAAAGTTAAAATACTAAATACCCTTAGAGAACTACTATAATAGTTTAATAAAACTAAAATTAATTATAAATAAACTATTTAGCTACTTAAGTAGTTTTTTATAAAACTCCTAAATTATATCTACCCTTTTTAAAAGAAGCTAGATATACTTAAAGCTAGTAAGAAACCCTAATAGGTCTAAAGTTTTATAAGCTATTTAAATAAAAATTTTTAGCCTAGACTATAAACTTTAAAGAAATAATAGATTAATATTATTACTAAAATAAAAAAAAAGGCTAATTTTTTTTAGTTAATATAAAAGATAACTAATTTTAGTAATTTTAGAATATAAAAGTCTAAAAAGAATATATAAAATATAGAAAAATTTATAAAACTTTAATAATATTCTAAATAAAACTAATAAGTATAGTTAAGTACTAACTAGTCTAATAAACTAATAATTAAAATAGAGTTTTTTATTAGTATACTAATTTATTACTATTATAGTAAAAAGGATTACTATACTTTTAACTATTAGTATAAAAATAAGCTAGTAGCCCTTAAATTTAAAAAAGTAACTAAAAAGGCCGCGTTATTAACTTAAGTAGAAAAAAAAAATAAAAATAATTATAATATTTACTGCCTATATTAGAACTATTATAAGCTTTTTTTTTTTTTAAATAAAGCTACGCTTTTAGCGTAATACCTATATTTTTAAAAGAAATAACTGCTAGCTATTATAGGGGTTCCTGTAAAACAGCTCTATAATAATTTAGGTATAATAATAAGAGACACAGCACGCGGTTATATATTAACGTATTATACTAAAAACGTATTTATTATACTTAGTTATAATAAGTTAAAATAGTAATACGTAAGTAAGTGTTACTTTCTAACCTAGTACTAGACGCCTATTTATAAAATAAAAAAAAGATAAGGTAGAGGTAGTTAACTATTACTAGTATACTATAGAGTATTAATATACACCAGCGGTCCTGGTACCACACACGCCTATATATATAAAATAATAAAAAAAGTATAACTAATAGTCTACTACGCTGGGCAGCTATATTATACTTTCTACTAAATATTTATAACTATATACTATATATTACATCATAATAGCTAAACAACCTTATAAAAGTAATAAGTATAATACTTAGTACTTTACTAAGTATATCTGCGTACTAAAGAACTTAAAGACTCTTTTATTAATAATTTTTAAAAAGCTTTAGTACACCGCAGTAAGCCTTAACCTAGATAGGTAACTAAGTAGTATAAAATAAATAGCGAAGATAATACTTTTAGACTATAACTTTATAATTAAAATAGGTAAGCGTATACTATATCTATACGGCTACAGCTACGGCCATAGTAATAGTAATTATTACTAACCTATATAGTAGACGAAGGCTATATTACTAACGCTAACCTAAAATACGTCCTTAAATAAAAGTAATAGCTCTTAGCTATACTAGATAACTAAAATAACCCCGATTACGCTAAGTTTAAAAATAAGATAGCACAGTACGCAATAATAATAATAACTCTAGTATAATAGCTATAAAACGCGAATAAGCTAGTAAGAAAGATATTAGTAATAATATAAAAAAAGCTATATATAAGATAGCAAATATAATAGGCAAATATAAAGATAAACGTAATAATAATATATAAAAAAGTAGAGAGGGGAGCGTTACAAAATACCTATAAGTGTAGGCAAGATAATATATAATAGTTTAAGTATAAAGAAAATAAGTAGATAGTACTAAAAAGAAATAAAAAAGTTTCTTTCTTATTATAAAAAACCTATTAATAAGTGCTGTTATAACCTATCGGACCTAGCCATTACAGTTAAGCCCGGTTTATTATAAGCTACTTATTAAAAATACCTAAGGTTAAGTACGTTAGTAGTTTATTTAACTAGTTATATAACTAACCTTAAAAAATAGTTACCTTAAAAACTAAAATTATAAATAAAAACTATATTAAAGCCCTAGTAAATCTAAAGTCTATTTTAAATTTTATAAGCGCTAAGCTAGTAAAAGAAATAAACTTAAAAATAACTATTTTTAATAAATTATTAGTATAAGCGGTAAATAGTTTTAATATAATTATTTATAATACTACTATTACTAAAATAAACCTAACTAATTTACGTAGTTAAAGTTAAACTTAGCTAATTTTATTTATAGTTATAAATCTCTCTTAATATAAAATTTTTTTAAACTTATTTTAGTTTAACTAAAAAAATTTAAAAATAAATATTACTACTTAAAGGGTCCTCTTTAGAGATAATTTTAAAAAAAATAATACTTTTATTAAAAAGATTATTCTTAAAAGCGTAGAAGAGTTTAAGCGTATTATATATAATTTAACTACTTAAGTATATATATACCTAATAGGGTTAGTAAAGATTTTAGTCTAAAATAAACTAAATAGATATAAAAAATACTTTATACTACTTAAGTATTCTAATTTTTTAAATCTAGCTTTAAATAAAGATTTTAAAATTTTTATAGACTATAGATTAAATAATCTAAAAATTAATTTTAAGTCTAGTACTAATCTTCTATATTATTTTATATATAATCTCTTAATTACTAAATTAGAGGCTCTTAAAAAGTATATAAAAAAATATTTTAAATATAGATAGATTTAGTAATTAAAATTTTTAGCTAAAACTTTTATCTTCTTTATAAAAAAGAAGAGAAGTAGTTTTAAGCTTTATATAGACTATAAAGGCCTTAATAAAATTATAATTAAAAATTATAGTATTTTTTTACTAATTATAAAATTACTAAACTAGTTTATAAAAGTATAAATTTATACTAAACTTAATTATAAAAAGTTTACTATTATATTTATATTATAAAAAATAATAAGTAAAAAACTGTATTCTATATAAGTATAGTTATTTTAAGTATATAATTATACTTTTTAACTTAATAAATATACCTACGTAGTTTTAATAGCTTATATTATAAATACTAATTAAATTAGTTTATATAACCTATATTATATACTTTAATAATATATTTATTTTCTCGAATACTAAAAAAAAAATATAAAAATTATATAAAAGAGGTATTATAGCGTTTACGTAAAATAAAGTTTTATTTAAATTTAAAAAAATATTTTTAGTATACTATATTTATAAAATATCTTAGTTTTATTATTTTACTTAAAAGTTTTTTAATAGACCTAACTAGAGTTAAAATAATATAAAACTAGTCTAAATCTATTTATATATATAATATTTACGTCTTTATTAGCTTTATAAACTACTATTATAGATTTATAAATTAATTTTTTTAGTTAGCTTTACTACTTACTAAATTAACTTAAAAGGCGCTAAATAGCGCTAAAAATAGGCTAGTTATAAAAAGAGAGGAAAGTATTTATATAAATATAAATAACGCTAGTAGAGAAGCTTTTAAAAAGTTTTAAAATATTTTTTTTAAAATATTAATACTTTTATACTTTAAGTATAAAAAATAAACTTAAATTAAAATTAATACCTTTAATAAAACTATTAGTACTATTTTAAGCTAATTAGTTTTTAAAGAGAATAGATTATTTTAGTAATAGTTAATTAATTTTTATTTAAAAAAATTAGGCGGCGCGTAGTACTATTATAATATATATAATAAAAAACTTTTTATTATTATAAAAAGTATTAAGTACTAAAGATAATATCTATAAAGTACTTATTTTAAAATTTTTATAGATTATAATAATCTATAATAATTTATATAAATAAAAACCCTATTACTATATTAAATATAATTATACTTACTTCTTTTGAAGTATAATTTTAATATATTTTATAAAATAAAATTAATAAATCTAGTAGATACTCTATTTTACTATTTTAATTATATACTAAAATCTAAAATAGCTAAGTATAAACGTAATATAGCCTTTATAAAATCTATAAAAAAGTTATTATAATTTTTTACTATAAAGGTTAATAAAGTTACAGTTTTTATAATAATAATTTATATATAAATAAATTATAAACGTAATTTAAAATTTATAAAAAAAATTTAGAATTTTAGGCTACGTAATTTACCTAAAGAGGAGATAATTATTTTAAAATATTTAATAGATCTAAAAAATAAAAAATTAGACTTATTTAAAAATAGTAATAATAATTTATAATTAAATAGTTTAGAAAGTACTAAATTAAAATTAATAAAACTAATACGACCCTATATACCTAAAAATAAAATAAGAGTAATTATAAAATATTATATATATTTATATATTAATCAAACAAATAGTGTGGCTGTGGTAACTCGGGGCGACTAAAAGGGGTTTCAAAAAAGGAGGAGTATATGCATACCTTTATTATAAAATATTATAATAGTCTTAGTTTAGCACCTAACAGAGTTCCCTCACTACGTTCGTACTCCTGGATCGAGGTCTAGGCGTACTTTTACTTTTCGATTATAATAGTCTTTTTTTAAAGTATTTTAGCGTAAAGTAAACTTTTAAGCGCGTATAACATAAATATATATAAATAGATATATTTAAGAATATTATTAATTATATTTATAACTATAAGCGCTATTAGCGCGTTAACTTAAAAATATATAAACTATATAGTTTTTTTTATCTACTTTTAGTCTTTAATAAACTATAGTAATATATAATTATAAATTTTATTATAAATCTACCCCCTAGTTATTTTACTAAAATTATATATAATATAATTTTTATAATTATAGATTATTTTTCTAAAATAGTCTATTACGTACTAGTAAGAATAAATTAAAATAGTATTAATTTAGTCTAGTTCTAAATCTATAAGGTTATAAGACTTTATAAAAATCTAAAGATAGTACTATCTAATAAAAGTTTACTTATATAAGTAAAGTATTAAAATACTTTCTACTATTATTTAAACTTAAGATAAATTTTATTTTTCGCCTTCTACCTATAGACAGATAGGTAAATAAAATAATAAAATAAAATTTTTAAATAGTACCTTTATATTTTCTATTACTTAAAATAAAATAATTAGGCGTTATAAATCTTTTATATAAAATTTACTTCATTAAGTATAAAGGTATACACATACTCCTCCTTTTTTAAAACCCCTTTTGGTCGCCCCGAGCCACTACAGCCACACTATTTGTTCGATTAGTATACAAATATATATATAAAATGTACTTATAATAATAGTTAATACTTTATTACTAAATATATACCCTTTTAAGTCTACTATAGATATAGCTTAAAATAGCTAAATTAGCCTTTATAGGCGCTAGATAAAGAAAAAAAATTTTAAACTTTTTACTTAGCCTCTAAATTTATTAATATTTATAATAAAGCTAAATAAAAACTAAAAGTAGTATAAAAGTATAAAAAAGTATTTTAAAATAAAAAATATCTTTTACTAACCTAAAAGTAGAGAGTAAAATTTAGGTTTTAAATTATTATATATAATCTATAAAACTAAGTAAAAAGATTAACTAAAAATAGCTAAGTCCTAGTATAATAATTAAATATATAGGTAATCTATCTATTATATATAAAATTAAACTTATAAGTCTAAAATAAATTTATTCAGTCTTTTATTTTTTTTATTAAAATTATATAAACCCTAAGACACACTACTATATAAGTAAGAGTTAATAATTAATATATTACGCTAATTTAGTAATAATATATATAATATAAAATATATTATAGACTATAGACGTAATAAGTCTAGTTAATAAAAATATTTTATTAAATAATAAAACTATTTAAACGAAAAAAATATTTAAAAACTAAAAGCTTTAATTAGTATAGACGTACTAAAAAGATTTTAAAAATAATTTAAAATTACTTTAAAAAATTTAGAATAACCCTACTAGACTAAATAATATAAAAGTAAAATAGACTTTTTATAAAAAGTAATAATCTACCTAAAAGTATACTAATATAATAAAACTAAGGCCGGCCTTCTAAAAAAGAGAAAATAGTTTAAAATAATTCTATATAGACTCTAAAGGAGTTAAAAGATTTTTTTTTTTTTTAGTAGTTATAAGTACTAAATTAGTCTAAAAAGGCCCTTAGTATAAATAAATAGTTTATTTTAAACTATTTTAGGGCTATATTCTTTATTTAAAATAAAGTTATTATTTTTTATTTTTATAGTTCTGTACGTATCTCCTATAAAGAGTTTAGTAATTAGTAGGAATTAGGGTAGAATAGTAATATAGTATAATATATAAGACAAATAGGTATATATTATTTATAGGAGTCTAGAGATAAATTACTACTAAACTAAAACTCTATAGCGTAGACTATATATCTCTTATTATATAAGTACGCTCTTATTTAAAGTAAAAATACCTAAATTATAATATTATTTCCCTTTTAGGACCGCTCTTAGTCTAAAAGTAAGTAATATAATTTTATATAGCCTATATATACCTATTTAATACTTTTTAGACTATTTTAGTATAGTAGTATTAAATATTAGAGTTAAATACTTTTTTAAAAATCTTTTTCTATAAATTACTATTTAGTAGTATTTAGTAGTATTTATCTTTTACTATTTCTATTAGATATAGTTAATTATATAATAAATTAATTAATAATATTATTCTACTAGCACTAGCGTCTTAGCGCCTTTAATTATAAAATTAGGCTTTAGGGACCTTTACTCTTACTTTTTATTTTAACTTTAATTTTTTTTTAAAGGTAAGTATTTTGTATAAGGTGCGAAGTAGTAAAATTTAGTATTAATTATATTATATAATTATTTTAAATTATAATTAGCCCTTCTCTATTATATTTTAAACTATTTTATTAAATTTTAGTCTATACTGCCGTAATATCTTTTAAGTATTATACTCTTAAAGACTTTTATATTAAGTTAACTAAAAAAAATAGTTAGTAGACAGAATTATCCTATATTAGTTATATTAGGGTTATAGTAAAGTACGGCGTTCTAAATAGTAAGTATTAATACTTAATAATTTTAATATAAATAAGTAGGAATTACCTATATATAAGAATTATTAAATAAAGACTTATCTTACTTACCTTAATAAGAACGCTATTTATTATATAGTAAATACTAATTTAGTACTATTTAGCGCTATATAGTACTAATTATACTAATTAACTACTATATAATAAGTTTTAGTATTTAAAGTAACTTAAAACTGCCGTTAGTAAGTCTTTAGCTAATAATAAAAATAATTATTTTTATTTAAGCTAAAAAGTATCTAATAAGCGCTATACAAGATATAAAATTAAACTTATAAAATATAAGTATTAGCTTAAGGATTTACGCTATATTAAGTATTTTATAACTTTTAAGTAAGGCTAATTATATTATATAGTTAAGCCTATTACCCCTATACTCTTTAATATAACTAAGGTACGCTAGAAGATCTAAAAGAAAAAAAAAAACTAATAAAAAAGTAAAATTTACTTATAAGTATATTCTAGTAGACTTAAAGAAGTAAGTAAATAGTTTATAAACATTTAGGGTAATTTAGCGCTAATTATTATATAGTAGTAATATTAAATTTTTTAATAAATTTTATACGTATAATAGCGCTTTTTATTTTACGAATAAGTATACAGAGTCTAGTATTTTTTTTTTATAATTATAACTATTTAAACTAGACCTTTAAAAAGAAGCAAAAGCGTACTAAAGTTAAAAATAATTTTAATAACTTTTAGTTAAGTCTTAAAAAAAGTAAGAAGGATATAAGTATTCTCTATAGTAATATAATAGCGTAGTTTAAATTAATTTAGTACTTTTTAGTATACTTAGTTACTAATATATCCTTTTAAAAACTTAGTACTCCCTATAAAATAATTCTAATTAGCTTAAAGATTAAAAAGAACTATTATACTACTAATAATACTACTTAGTTTTAGGCTTAGGTCTATACCTTTACTATATTTTTTTTATCTATCTCTTTTTACTATAGTAACTAATATACTTTTTAAACTTTTAGTTCTACTAGTTTAGGTCTCGTTTTTATTAATAGTAATAAGCGTAAAAAAATAGTATATTTTAACTACTAATTTAGTACTAACTATTATACTAAAAATAGTATAACTAATTTTACTAAAAGTTATAACTATTAAAGGTTTTTATTCCCTAGTAACTTTCTTTAGAAGATAAGTAATAGAAAATAATACTTTAGTAGGTTTTAAATAAGTAGTTAAATAAATTTATAGTTTTTTAGGTTTTTACAGTTATTACTGTAATATATAAGCTTTTAATATAGTAATTTAGGCCGAATAGTACTAATTTATAATAGTTATAGTTTTTATTTTACTATAGTATATTTATATATCTTTTATAATTTTTTTATTATATTATTAAACTACTTTAATTCTTAATAGGGCTATTTTTATTACTAAACTCTCTATAGGAGATACGTATAAAACTATAAAAAAAATAATAATTTTATTTTAATTAAGGAATATAGCCCTAAAGTAGTTTATTTTAGACTATTAGTTTATATTAAGGGTTTTTTTAGACTAATTTAGCGCTTATAACTACTAAAAAGAAAAAAAGTAACCCTTTTAACTTTTTTAAAGTTTATATAAAATTATTTTAAGCTATTTTTTTTTTTTAGGAGACTGGCCCTAGTCTTATTATACTAGTATACTTTTAAATAAATTATTACTTTTTATAGAAAGTTTATCCTGTTTTTATATTATTTAGTTTAGTAAAATTATCCTAAATCTTTTTAAAGTAATTTTAAATTATTTTTAAAACTTTTTTAGCGCTTTTATACTAATTAAGACTTTTAGTTCTTAAGTATTCTCTTTATTTAAATAGTTTTACTATTTAACGAGATATTTCTATTAACTAGACTTATTATATCTATAGTCTATAATATATTTTATATTATATATATTATTACTAAATTAATATAATATATTAATTATTAGCTCCTACTTATATAGTAGTATACCTTAAGATTTATATAGTTTTAATAAAAAAAAGTAAAAAACTAAATAAACTTATCTTAGACTTATAAGTTTAATTTTATATATAGTAGGTAGACTACTTATATATTTAATTATTATACTAAAACCTAGCTATTTCTAGTTAATTTTTTTACTTAGTCTTATAGATTATATATAATAATTTATAACCTAGACTTTACTCTCTACTTATAGGTTTAGTAGGAGACACTTTTTATTTTAAAATATTTTTTAATACTTTTATACTACTTTTAGTTTTTATTTAGCTTTATTATAAATATTAATAAGTTTAGAGGCTAAATAAAAAGTTTAAAAACTTTTTTTTTTACCTAATACCTATAAGAACTAATTTAGCTCTTTTAGGCTATATTTATAGTAGACTTAAAAGGGTGTATACTTAGTAATAAAATATTAATTATTATTATAGGTAAATTTTACGTAGAAGATCTATAACGTTTAATTATTTTACTCTAAATAATAAAAAATATAAAAGTATTATTTAAGAGTTTTATTTTACTATTCTATTTACCTATTTATCTATAAGTAAAAGGTAGAAAATAAGATTTATCTTAAATTTAAATAATAGTAAAAGGTATTCTAATATTTTACTTATATAAGTAAACTTTTATTAAATAGTACTATTTTTAGATTTTTATAAAATTTTATAACCTCGCAGATCCAGGACTAGACTAAATTAATATTATTTTAATTTATTTTTACTAATATATAATAAACTATTTTAGAGAAACAATCTATAATTATTAAAATTATATTATAAATACTTTTAGTAAAGCGACTAGAAGGTATATTTATAATAAAATTTATAATTATATATTACTATAGTCTATTAGGGACAGAAAGTAGATAGAGAAAATTATATAGTTTATATATTTTTAAATTAGTATACTAACAGCGCTTATAGTTATAAATATAGTTAATAATATTTTTAAATATATCTATTTATATATATTTACGCTATACGCGCTTAAGGGTTTATTTTATACTAAAATACTTTAAAAGAGGACTATTATAATATTTTATAATTATTTTTATTTTATTTTTAGGTATATAGGGCTATATTAGCTTTATTAATTTTAACTTAGCGCCCTCTAGACTATTTAGTTATAAATTATTATTATTATTTTTAAATAAGTTTAATTTCTTATCCTCTAGGTCTTTTAGGTATTTTAAGATAGTTATCTTTTTTTTTAAATAAATTACGTAGCCTAAAGTTTTAAATTTTCTTTATAAGTTTTAAGTTACGTTTATAATTTATTTATATATAAATTATTATTATAAAAACCGCGACTCTATTAATCTTTATAATAAAGAGTTATAATAACTTTTTTATAGATTTTATTAAAGCTATATTACGTTTATACTTATTTATTTTAAATTTTAGTATATAATTAAAGTAGTAAAATAGGGTATTAATTAAATTTATTAATTTTATTTTATAGGATATATTAAAATTATACTTAAAAAGAAGTAAGTATAACTATATTTAACGCGGTAATAGAGTTTTTATTTATATAAACTATTATAAATTATTATAATCTATAAAAATTCTAAAGTAAATACTTTATAGGTATTATTTTTAGTACTTAATACTTTTTATAATAGTAAAAAGTTTTTTATTATATATATTATAATAGTACTACGCGCTATCTAATTTTTTTTAAATAAAAATTAATTAGCTACTACTAAAATAATCTGTTCTTTTTAGAAACTAATTAGCTTAAAATAGTACTAATAGCTTTATTAAAAGTATTAGTTTTAATTTAAATTTATTTTTTATATTTAAAATATAAAAGTATTAGTACTTCAAAAAAAATATTTTAAAATATTTTAAAAGCTTTTCTACTAGTGTTACCTATATCTATATAAATACTTTCTTTTTTTTTATAGCAAGCTTATTTTTAGCGCTATTTAGCGCCTTTTAAGTTAATTTATTAAATAGTAGGGCTAACCGAAAGAATTAATTTATAAATTTATAATAATAGTTTATAAAACTAATAAAAACGTAAATATTATATATATAGGTAAATTTAAACTAATTTTAAATTACTTTAACTTTAGTTAGGTCTATTACAAAGCTTTTAAAGAAAATAATATAATTAAAGTATTTTATAGACGTAGTATATTAAAAATACTTTTTTAAATTTAAATAAAGTTTTACTTTACGTAAATACTGTAATACCTTTTTTATATAATTTTTATATTCTTCTTTAGTATCTAAAAAGATAAGTATATTATTAAAATATATAATATAAGTTATATTAACTAATCTAATTAATATTTATAATATAAGCTATTAGAATTACGTAGGTATATTTATTAAACTAAAAAATATAACTATATACTTAAAATAGCTGTACTTTATACGGAATACGGTTTTTTATTTATTACTTTTTATAATATAAATATAATAGTAAGCTTTTTATAAATTAAGTTTAGTATAAATCTATATTTTTATAAACTAGTTTAGTAATTCTATAATTAGTAAAAGAATACTATAATTTTTAATTATAATTTTATTAAGGCCTCTATAGTCTATATAGAATTTTAGACTACTTTTCTTTTTTTTTATAAAAAGATAGAGGTTTTAGTAAGAAATTTTAATTACTAAATTTACCTTTACTTAAAATATTTCTTTATATATTTTTTAAGAACCTCTAGTTTAGTAACTAAAAGATTATATATAAAATAATATAAAAGGTTAGTATTAGGTTTAAAATTAATTTTTAAATTATTTAATTTATAGTCTATAGGGATCTTAAAGTCCTTATCTAAGGCTAAATTTAAAAAATTAGAGTACTTAGGCGGTATAAAGTATTTTTTATACCTATTTAATTTATTTTAAACTAGAATTTTTATTAAGCCTACTAGGTATATATATACTTAGGTACTTAAGTTATATATAATACGCTTAAACTTTTTTACGCTTTTAAAGGCGATTTTTTTAATAAAAATATTTTTTTTTTAGAGTTACCTCTAAAGAGGACCCTTTAAGTAGTAATATTTATTTTTAGATTTTTTTAGTTAAACTAAAGTAAGTCTAAAAAAATTTTATATTAAAAGAGATCTATAACTATAAATAGAATTAACTAAATTTAATTTTAATTATATAAATTAGTTAAGTTTATTTTAGTAACTATAGTACTATAAATAGTTATATTAAAACTATTTACTACTTATACTAATAATTTGTTAAAAATAGTTACTTTTAAGCCTATTTCCTTTACTAGCTTAGCACTTATAAAATTTAAAGCGGACTCTAAGTCTACTAAAATTTTAATATAATCTTTATTTATAATTTTAGCCTTTAGAGTAACTATTCTTTTAAATTAATTATATAACTAGTTAAATAAACTACTAATATACTTAACTTTAAGTATTTTTAGTAAATAGCTTATAATAGTTTTAATATAGATAGTAAGAATTATAATTACTTTTACTCTTTCCCTTTTTCTATTTAAGTTAATAACGCGGTTTTTTTAGTTACTTTTTTAAATCTAAAGACTACCGGCTTATTTTTATACTAGTAATTAAAAATATAGTAGTCCTTTTTACTATAATAGTAATAAATTAGTATACTAGTAGAAAACTTTATTTTAGTTAGTAACCTATTAGACTAATTAGTACCTAATTATACTTATTAATTTTACCTAAAATATTTTTAGAGTCTAGTAAATTTTTTTATATTTTACGTATTCTTTTAGGGCCTTTTTATTTTAAAATTATTAAAATTAGTTACCTTTTATATTAACTAAAAAAAATTAGCCTTTTTTTTTATTTTAGTAATAGTATTAATTTATTATTTTTTTAAAATCTATAGTTTAGTCTAAAGATTCTTATTTAAATAGTTTATAAAGCTTTAGACCTATTAAAGTTTCTTACTAGTTTTAAGTATATTTAGTTCCTTTTAAAAAAAAATAAATATAGTCTAAAAGTTCTGTAAAAAACTACTTAGGTAACTAAATAATTTATTTAAAATTAATTTTAGTCTTATTAGACTATTATAATAGTTCTTTAAGGGCGTTTAGTATTTTAACTTTTAAAAGGTCCTAAGTCTTTTTTTATAATAGATTAATACTAAGTTTTAAGATAATTTTAGCCTTCTAAGTAGTTTAAAGGGGATTATTAATATAAATAATAGTAAATTTAACCTTTAAGGTTTTTATTAGAAAATAGGTTAATAATTAGTAAAAATAGCATTTATAATTATTCTTTTAAAGGTTAAAGTTACGTTTACTTTTTTTTTTTATAAATATAAAGGGCCTTTAGCGTTAGTAAATATATAGCTAAAATAGAAACTAAAATAGTATAACCCTATAAAATAGTTAGATTTTTTAGAATTATAGTTTAATCGCTTATATTAAAATAATAGTAAATATTAAGTAATTACTTTATTTTTTTTTATTTTTAACTCGTTAGAGCTAAGCGTATACTTTTTTAAAATTAGTAAATACTAAGAGTTCTAATTAAGATAAAGGTATTTAACTATAATAATTAGTAGCTATTTATATCTTTTTATATTTTAATAGGCCTAATAGGGGCGTTTTAGTAGCTTATATAAAATTTTAAAGAGCTTATATATTAGGGATACTAAAAGGGGACTTAAAATTTTTTTAAGGTTTTTTAATAATTCTAGTATTTTATAGAACTAACGTATTACGCGTAATAGAGCGATAAAACTCTTTTAGAGCTATATTATACTAAATTACTTTTAAAGATAAAAGAGCAATTTAAATAGTAGAAATTAGGGTAGAGTAGTAATATAATATAATATATAAAATAAATAGGTATATATTATTTATAAGAGTCTAAAAATAAATTACTACTAGACTAAAACCCCGTAGTATAGACTATATATCTCTTATTATATAAGTACGCTCCTATCTAGAGCGAAGATACCTAAGTTATAATAGTAAAAGATCTTTTTAATAAAAATAAGTAAATATATAAGTTTACTTCTCTAAAATTTTAAAATATAGTTTTAGAAGTTTAAGCTTTTATTATTTTTTAATAATTTTTAATTTAGTCTTTATACTTTTATTAATAATTTTACTTTTTTTTTTATATATATTTAATATTATTATTAATAATATTAGTAATCTGTATATACTTATAGTAGTTAAAGAAATCGTTTATAATATTATTAATAATAAAAATTATTATAATCATAATTTTAGATTTAATATTAAATATAGCTATTAGTTCTTATAAAGTTATAGTTAAAATATTAATAAAAAATAATATTAAATAAAACGTCTTCATAGATTACTATTTTTAGTTATAGTATTATAGTTAGTATTTACTTTTACTACTACCTAATATTATTATTCTTTACTTTTATTAAATATTTATTTCTACTTTAGTAATAGGCCGCCCTTTATATTTTTATTTAGTATACTTTTTTACTATAATTAATATATTATTATTTATACTAGTTATCGTATAATCTGTTTAGGTTAGTAATAATAATAAAGGAGAACCCCTTAATATTAATATTATAGATTCGGAGTATTATGTTTTATACATCTTCTGCATTGCTTCAGCGGCTGTATCTAGGCGGACGAACAAAGCCAGCAGCAAGTGGGAATGCTAGAGTACAAGGTTCATTCCGCTTCGTTGCAATGCGACGAGCTTCCGGTGTGGCAAGCATAAACGGGCGGGGATATGGCCTAGCCGTTTCCGGCCTAGCGCCACACGAGGAAATGCGTTGCTTAATCATCCGAACTCCAAACTTCCTAATCCGGTAATGGGATGGAGCGTCGATTACGGCGCATTCACCTCACCGCCCACAGACCACTCACCGTCTGTTTACATGGCCCATGCATTCACTGCTTGGCCTGGTCTGTGCACACGACGTAACTTTGAGATAGCAAATTATTTCCTGTACACACATGTGCAAAGCGAAATAGATTCGCGTACATCATAAGTGAGCCCACTGGCCCACGTCTATAGGGGAATCATGCACACCACTATCATACATCACGTCCGCCTCCCATCACTCCTGTCTTCCCTCCCCGGCGTTCTACCCCTCAAAGACTCTATGCTGCAAATCCACTCCAAAGTCCTTGGCCATAACCCGCATGTGCGCCTCGATATCCTCCTCCATGCCGCGCCCCACGCCAACCGCCTGCTTCACCTTGCTCCACGTAAAGTACGCATCGCTCAGCAGAAGCACGAGGCGAAACCGCAGATGCTTGACCCAGTTACTCCACCGCTGTCCCGGCGAGAGATCCGGCGACTCGACGAGCGCGCGCGACGCCCACAAGCCCGTGATCTTGATGCGGTTCACGGGGGACCCGAGGAACTGGTTGTTGCCCTGGACGATGCGCAGGTTGCGCCCGATGAAGATGAGTTCGCGCGGCCACTTGCTCTCGTCGCCGAGGATCTGTTTGATGCCGTCGCGCGCCTTGGACTGCATCTCGAAGGCGCGCTCCGCCTGGTCTTTGCCCTTGCGGTCCTTCTTCAGCTCGTTCAGCGTCTTGTTGTCGCCGCCCTGGTAGGGCCGCATGAGCGTCACGGACGCGAAGATGTCGGGGTTGGTGACGCCCCAGCTCGTGACAATGTCCGCGATCGCGGCGTTGTCGAACGCAAGGAGCGATTTCCAGAAGAGCGCGTATTGGTGGCGGAACGAGGGCGACATCTGGATATAGAGCCCGTGGTCGATGAGGACGACTTCGGGCTGGCCGTTGGGCAGACGGCGGATGAAGATGTTGCCTGGATGCGGGTCGCAGTGCACGACGCCCCAGAGGAACATCTGCGCAGAGAAAAGATCGACGATGGTGTGCATGGTGTCCTTAAGGCTCACACCTAGTCCGCCGTGGCCGTCGCGGCCTTTCCATTGTTTGCGGTTGGGTTTGAAGAGGGGATGCTTGGACGCGTCTTCGGGGACGGAGGTGTCGACATCGGTATCGTTGTTGGGGAGTGGTGGAAGAGGAGTGCCGCCTGCGCCGGGGCTACCTTGTCGGAAGCCGCCTTGCCAGCGATTTGTTATGCCTTCCTTGTCCCAGAGGCGCACGCCTTCGATCCATTCGGCGGTCATGACGCGCTTACTCGATAGCTCGCGGTACACTTTCGGGACGTAGACACGACCGTTCAGTCGCTTCTCCCCGGCGACCAACTCCCGCATCTGCTCCGCATTGTTTGCCTCATTCTGGAAGTCCGTCTCCAGCATTAGGCGCTCCGTGATGTACGGCACCAGCGTGTAAATCGGGATGTCAAACCACCACGTATATACCTTGGCGACGACCTTGAACGCCCACAGATCCCACCCCACCTGGTCCGCAATCTCTCTCTTCTGGATCTTGACCGCAACCTCGCGGCCATCCGCCAGTCTGGCCCAGTGAACCTGCGCCACACTCGCGCTCGCTCGCGCCGTCTTCTCCATCACGCCCTTGCCCTGCTCCCCCGCAAAGCTCACCCCAAACACCTCCTCCACGCTCTTCCCAAAGTCCTCCTTCACCACGCGCTCCACGTCCGCCCACTCGTCCTGCGGCGCATCGTCGAACATCTTGGCAAACATCTTCTGGAACTGCGGCGGCAGGATCGCGCTCTGCATCGCGATCGCCTGCCCGATCTTCAGATACAGCCCGCCATTGTGCCGCAGCAGGTCGAACATGCGCGTCGCATTGCGGGCGTGCAGCTCCTCGATGGAGTCGACGAGGGGAGGGTGCGCGCGGAAATTGATTTTGTAGTCTAAGCCGATGACGAGCCCGGTCTTGAAGGTGCGGAAACTGCGCGTGAGGGCCGAGGCGTTGAAGTACCGGTCAAGGAGGTATCCAGTCCCAACTGCAGCGGAGAGTACGGCGAGACGGCGGACCCATCTTCGCCTTCGGAATGGAGGTTTTATTTTTCGCGCTTTCGGCTTGGGAAGGTCGGCGGGGTTTATGGGGCGCGCAGGCTGGAATTGCGCCTGGTGGACGTGGCGCACGCGCGAGCGTCGTAGAGGTTGTAGTGGTGGCGGATGCAGGTAATTGCGTGCTACCAGGCTGTGGGTAGCATAATTGTTAGTCTGGGCTCCGCTGAGGAGACGCAGGCCATTTATCATGACTGCTTTGGGGGGACGCAAAGGCGAGAGGCAGTGGCGCGTGTCATGGTGGGCGTCGCGACAATTTGTCCTTGAGCATGACGTTCGCCGCCTAAACTGCGCAGTCAAACGTTACGGCCCGCCGTAGCTTAGGCCGAAAAGTCCGGCACCGGTCATGCTTCGTCCGGCTCCGGGAGCACGAAAATCCACAGGACCGATAATTTGCACGGCTTCAACTATTGATATATTTTTGTTGTTGTTCTAGAATCTCCAAAGGACCCATGGTAGACATTCCTTGGACTCAGCGCAAGGTGTTCAAAAAGGAGCGTCTCATGGACATGCAAAATGCTTCGAGTAGCAGTCCATGGAACTTCCGCCATACCTTTTGAGACATGTCCCGTAGACCGATCCTGCTATTGGACCTGTTCTTCAATCAGTGTTTGGATCAGAGACCGTCACTCAACCCAGACATACCTCGAGTTCCACTCTTCGCATGCATGTCCAGTATGTAGGACGGTCCTTGTGGTGCACCGGATCCTTCGCGACAAAGTATACCCGCGACTCGCCGTATCGCATGCACCCATAGCTCCAACTCAGCTTACTCGCATCCTCATACACCCTCTCGTCTTCACCTCTCTTCCCCCTCCAGCTCATCCGCCCTCCCCTTCTCCACAGCTCCCAAATCAACCCTCCACCTCCCCACCAACCCATCCACCCTCTCCACCCACGCTCTAACAACAGGATGCCACTCCGCAACCTCCCGGAACGTCACCACCCCGTCGCCATCCGCAACATCCCACTTCCACAGCCCCGCCTCATCCAGATACTTCCCCCCCAGCACGTTCTCAATCGCCAGATCCCGCCTCGCGCTCTCCAGCAGCCCGCGCACCTCTTCGCAATTCGTAGTATCCGCCTCCACCGCCGCGCGCATGCCCTCCAGCACCCCTAGGATGCGGCCGACGAGGATCCCGATCTCCGCGCCCAGGGCATACCCTTCGTCGAAGCCGTCCTGGACGAACGCGCCCTTCGCGGCGGAGAGGCCCTCGCGGTACGCGTCGGTATCGAGGTTTCGCTGGCGCGACGGGAGATCGGAGAGGATTTCTTCGTGGGCTTGTCGGGGGTGTTGGGAGGCGGAGAGGGAAGGCGAAGCGGGCGGCGAGGAGCCGTAGATGTCGTCTAGGGGGTCGGCGTGGGGAGGCGTTGGAGGGAGGGTGCCGGCGGGGAGGAGGGCTGCGTCTGGGGAGGGTGAAGGGGCGCGGATCATTGTGGTTGAGGTGGTGCGAAGGGGTTGATGTGCTTGCGACGGAGGGGCGCGCGCGCGCATGAGATTGTTGGACCCTGGCGCGGTGGGTTGTTTAGCGCGGGGCTTTGCGGACCTCCGTAACCTGGAGCTGTGGAGCGGGGACGGCAAGGCCTGGGGAGCATCGAAGAATTCACAGGATGAAATTGTGAACTCGGAATGACTAACTAATCGCCCAGTTCAAGGTAAGACATGATTGTCATGTTCGTCCGCGCGACTCCGTTCAGCTCACAGCCCTGCAACGGCGTTAGCATGCTAAACACCATCGGACGAACGACTGACTGCGCGTGCCAATGTTAGCCTCACAGAACGCTGAATATAATATAACCCTATTGCACCCTTCTTGTAACCCTAAGCGTGTCTGCGTACCGCCAAGCGACCAGGCTATATTTTTAGGACAACGTTTTGGACTCTTGTGAGCGGAGTCACTCCAGCTTCGTACAGTAAATAACCGCCTACCAACCCTCGTCGCCCTTCCAACGGTATTACCGCCCAACATGGTCTCCCTGGCCGAAGTACGCGCCCACAACGCAACCCTCAACTCTCTCGCCCCGAACCTCGTGGCCATCTTCGTCGGCGGCACATCTGGAATCTCGCACTACACGGCCCGCGAATTCGCTCGCAACACGCGCTCTCCCCACATCTACCTCATCGGACGGAACGCCACCGAAGCCGCAAAAATCACCGCGGAGCTCAAATCCATAAACGCGTCCTCCACTGTCGACTTCATCCAGAAGGATGTGTCCCTGCTACGCAAAGTGGACGAGGCCTGCAACGAGATCAAAGACAAGGAGAAGAAGGTGAATCTGCTGTTCATGACCATCGGCTATATAACGATGAAAGGCAGGAACGAGACGGAGGAAGGCCTGGACCACAAGTTCGCGCTGCATTACTACGCGAGGGCAAGGTTCATGCAGAACCTGGCGCCGTTGTTGGATGCGGCGGCCAAGGACGAGGATCCGAAGGCGACGCTCTCGCGCGTCGTGTCGGTGTATGACCCCTCGCTCGGAAAGAACAACGACTTCAACTTCTCCGACCCGTCGCTCAAGGAGAACTTCTCGCTGAGAAATTGCGCTACACATGGCAGCGCACTGGGCAACTTTGCGATTGAACATCTCGCGAAACAATGGCCCCGTACTTCGTTCATCCATGAACAACCCGGCATTGTCGAGACGTCGGGAGGGCGCAATCCGTGGCTGAAGCCGATGTATATTCTGTTGTCGCCATTGTCGGTGAGCAAGAAGGAGAGCGGCGAAAGGCACTTGTTTGAGGCGACTGCGCCGCGATATGCACCGCGAGCAAAGGCGGATAGCGTCCAGGGTGTTGTCACCGGCGGCGATGGCGTCAAAGGTAGTGGTCACTACCACTTATCTTGGAACGGCGAGGCTCAGGCGAGTACGAAAAGGGCAGATAAGATGCGAGCCGAGGGCGCAGAGGAGAAACTGTGGGCGCACACAACAGAGGTCTTTCGGAAGATTTGCGAGGAAGGCGGGAAGTACTAGGTTGTCTGCCACAGCGCTGTTCTCTTTGCTCCATGATACCACCTTGTCTTAGTTTACCATTGAGTCGCTTCGGTTTCACCGCGTTCCGGCTTGTCACCACCAAACTGGGTTCCCTCACTGCCTTGTCGCGTTTGGACGAAGTCCTGGCGTACCTGTCGTACTTGAGTCGCTTCGGTTTGTGAATAATTTACAGCTTGGTGGTCTGGGTAGCTGTGGAGATGCCAATAGCCTCGAGAATAGCATCAAGCTGCCCAGGACGCTCTCGAAGCACGTCCCATTGTTCCTGAAACTTGACCATGAGCGTACCGCCGAGTACTGTGCCGTTCAGCTCAACGAACCCGATATCGGTGCCGTCATCGCGCCGCAGCATGGTGCCTTCATTGCGTCTTGGAATGACTGCCATGCCTTTAGTTGTCATGGCCAGATTGTAGCTTATGGGCAGATCTCCTTCGACAGGCTCATGTAGGCTGAGTTGGCCGGGGTTGCTGGAGATGAAGGCATCGATTGCTTGCTTCGCACGTTGGTACAGACGATTGTACGTCTGGAGGAGCTGCGCGCCTGAAGGCTCGGATCCGAACATGTACGCAAAATGCGTGAAAGGGAGCTCTGGGTGCTGTATCACGGAGCTCGAAGTATCTGTTGTTCTTCTTAGCAATGTTTCAGACCAAGCCCCAGGCCAAATGCTCACCTCGCGTCCCATCTTCGACAATAGCATTGATAAGTACATCCCACCCAGCAGTCTCCACCCCGCCACGCATGTTGTCCACAGGGAGGAATTGCAGGTGCCTATGCGGCTGGCTGGCGCCGCTGTGGTCGCCTGAATTGAAAAAGGCGAACAACGGGGCGCGGTTGCTGCCTGAGCCGTCGCCTTGCCATGCCTTCAGGCAGGCATAAGTCGCCTCCAGGTCGTCTTGCTCCAACACATGCGTCTGCTTCTTGTTCGTCTTTGTCGCCAGTATGAAATGGTTCGGTATGACGGGGAATTTGTTCAGGACCAAGAAGTGGCTTGGGTTCGTGGTAGGTACATCAGTGATGAAGAGTTCTTGCGGCGGGTTCTCGAACGGGTCGATTTTCTTCTGCGGTGTTGGCTCTTTCTTTGGTTCGGGCTTCTTTGCGAGGGCGGGACAATATCGCAGCTGGAACTGGCCCGACGTTAGCCAGGAGAGGCAGACGGACAAAGATACGTTTACTCACCGGGATCCCTGCAGATGTGCGAATAACGGAGAGCTCGGTCGAGGAAAAGAGGAGGGCTCCCGAGGCTTTCGCAGCCGTGAATTTGGCCTGTACCAAGCTTGGCAGCGCTTCAGAGAGCCCCAGAAGCATGTTCATGGGCGCTAGACCAGGCAATGGCAAGTCAGCGGCGTCGTGAAGGAAGGAGATGCCCCGCCGCGACTGCTGGTTCGCGCACTGACCCGCGCGTCTTCCAACATCACCCCTCGGCCTTCCGACCTACACCGTCTTCACCATCACCCGTTGATGGCCATCAACGTCGAATTCCATTTGGTGTGTACTGATACTTCACACTTTGGCCATGCAGCGGGATTGCTGAAAAAATATATTCAGGCAATTACTCTCTCATCGTACATATATCGACTCTTCAACGCCATGCCCATGCACATGCAACTTGGTATCTAGATGCAGAACGCCTGAAGCCCCGGGACAATAAACCAGCCTTGCAGCATGTCAATCTAATAATATCCTCCTAGTATCATAGCAAAAGAAGTCGAAGCCTTTCCAACCCTCCGTGGACTTCCGACAGCATATCATGACGATAGGCCTTAAAAATTCAACTTCTCGATCGCAAGGGGGAACAAGAAAAAAGGGAAGCCCCGAAATTTTAAGCTTCGACGCGCGAGCCTTGATGTACGCGCCTCAAGGTTCGATAGCGGTCCTGGTGGAATGAGGACGCTGGTCCACCTCAATCCATTTCTTCTTGCAGGTTGCGTTGCCGAAGTGGTAGGATCCGCCGTTGTCAACAATGTAGTCGCCCACTTTCTTCCACTGGACCTTGTTCAAGCGCTGCTCCGGGTTGCTGGCTCGGTAGCCGTCATCGAGCCCGTCCAACTGCTGTGCGACAGCCTCCTTCAACAGGCGGATCTGGAATAAGTCAGCATGCCGAATCCATTCAAGAGATAGTCCAACGTACATCCTTGGAAGTCCAAACGGGTTTGCGAACACGATCCTTCCTATCCTTGGTCAAGGCCCGGTACCTGCCCCGCAAGGTCGACTCCGCAATGTCGGTCTTCATCCTGGCCCTGATCTCCTTATAGGTCAAGCCCTCGGCTTTTCCGTCCAAAAGTATCTGATTTTCGGCTTGACGTTGCTTCTGCTCTTCCGTAGAACGGTTCGAGCCATCTTGAGTGTGAGCGGTACGGTGCGTCTCGCCGTCCTGTCCGATATTCTGCATAGCCTCTCCTGCATGTGCAGCGGATCCAGAATTGTCTGTACCTCGTTGGAAGGGATTGGCAAAGCTTTGCGGGTAATATGGCTGCTGCGTAAGAAATTGCGCCTGTGAAAACACGGAAGGGCGCCAGTCCATCGTACCAGCGCTCCCGTTCTGGTTCACCAAAGACGTCCATGGCAGGCTCGACTGTGCCATCTTCGTACCGAATCCGCCATTACTGTGCTGTCCCGCCCAGGTTGTATTACCAGATGTAGCAGCATGCGACTCCGGTACGCCCAAACCCATGACCCCACCGACAGAGTAGGGAAGTTGTGGAGGGAAGCCGGGCGAGTTTGCCTGAGAAGACGATTGCTTAATCGGGGTGGGAGACTGGGGCGAACCAGGGGTCCAAATGCTGTTGGCGTTCACTTCGCCGAGCGGAGGTTTCGGGGAATATGTCAGGTCGCGCTCCGACGGTTCACTGAAGTAGGCGCTCCGAGGAGACAGAGAAGGTGTACCCGTGTCGAAGTCAGAGCCTTCTGTCGTGGTGCTCGGCTGCAGAAACTGGCTCTGTCGCATTGGCAATGTCCACGCCACCCCATCTGCGTAATCGTTTTCGTTCTTCACCGGCATCGACTGCCCCTCTTGGATGCTCGAGTAGTCGAACCGGCTGCGCGACACGACCTGGTAGTCGACCTCGGGCATGATCATAGGCGACGCCATCGGCAAGCCATGGTTGAGGCTATACGCGTGAGCGTTCGTCCCGCTCGGTCCCATCGAGCGGCAAGGGTACGAGAACCCAGAAAACGTCGTGGCCATGGAGAAAGCGCCTATGGCAGGCGCGGTACCGTGTACGTTGAGGTCTCTAGGAAGACCGTCCGTTTGCCAGGCTTGATTGTCGCCACCTGCAACCCTGTATTGCTGCTGCTGCTGCTGTTTTCTTAGCTAATCTTTCTTAGCGGGCGAAGCGAAGCAAAATTGCACTCACCATATCCGGCTGCGCCATTGCGTCTGCTTCTGAGCGACGTGCTTGCTGAGGGAAGAGCCGGTGCTGATGACGTTGGAGACGAGGTGCGGGGAAGAGGGAGGAAGGGCGTCCGTGATAAGGAAGGCCTTGACCAGTTGGCTCTCGGTACGGAGCTGGAGTTAAGACTAGCGAGCGCGGCCTATATAACACCAGGTTAGTTTTGTCACGCTGATGTGCACTTCACAGAAGTAGCCCAAATGACCAAGGGACTGCAAGCCCCACGGCCGCTCGGTGAATCAGAAATGTTACAATACAATACGACAGCGCCGCTAATTCGACCATTCACGGGGCGAGCTAGTAGGAGGACCGTCAGGTGAAGTAGGAAAGCCCCCACGCGACCTAGCGGTAAGAGGACGGAGCTCTATCGCAAGTGGTAGAATTCTTGACCGACTTTCCGCTGCGGGGCTTTTCGGAGCTTGCAAGTAACGCAATTGCAAGCCAAGCCGTGTGAATGGCGGACTGATGCGGCTCAAGGCAAGGCATGCCCTGATATCTATACCTTGCACCAGCAAAGCCACACTAAGCTTGCTCATCATAACTACCACCCGCAAGCTCATTTGTCGAAAGGCAGGCAGAATACTCACATGTATGCCACGAGGGTTTCTGAAGTCCAGGACATTGCAAAGATGGCGCTAAGATCACAAAAGACAGCACACACACGCACTAAGGACAAGTCAGGATATCCGCTTCGTGGTGCAATACTGACCGATGGAAACATACAAGAAACCGGCGAACAGATTTCCAGAAGCGAATCACGATGTGGAGCCGAAGCTGCCTACGCTTGCACTCACATGAGTGAGGTAGGTTCTACGGAGAGTGAAAGGTACTTATACCCAAGTCACCGAAACAACCTCCTCTCCCAACAATTGGCTCCTTGTCCATGTACCCAATGCCTCCGCCGGCATGGTCACGGGAAAGTAAAATGCCCAACCAGCCATAAAGGCAACTGCAACTTCGGCCCTCTACCCCATCGGTCTCTCGACCCAACCCGACAAAAGAAATCGATCTCCATCCGGGCAGCGCCCTGCTCTGACCTTGCCGTCCGCTCACTCCCTTCCTGCCCAGCTCACCCGCCGGTATAGTCTTATGACCGACAACGATGCGATGACGAGCGCGCCGCTCCCGACGTGGCAGCCCAAACCCTGCTGGAGATCCCCAGCTACTACGCTGCTGCTTTTAGCCCTCGGCAGCCTATCAGCGCCTAGCAGCAAAGCCCTCCAGATCGTATAATTGCTCGACCAAATCGTGATTGCTGCGCTGATGTTGGCTGAGCTGGCTACCGGTACCTGCGTTGTTCGTGTTTGGCTGACGTGCTGAAGCGAACGGGAGGCTGCATGGCAAACCACTGATCATCCTTGTAAGGGCGTGCAACGGGGCCGCATACCAGGTGAGCAGTCTTTTACAGATTGGGCGGATTCTTCGGAGGGCGGGTCTTGTCGGTCGTGCGGCAGGGGGGTGTGGTGGGCATGATATGGGCGCGTCGAGAGGGTGCATGTGCGGGTGTACGACATTGGTTCACGGCCGCGGGGAAAGATTCACCACGAGTTTTGGTAATGACTTGACCTCGGACACTGTTCTCTTAGTGGAGGATATTGTGCGTATTGTGCGTGTTCAATGTACGATCAAGATGATTCGCTTATCCGAGCACTGTGAATGCGAGGACGATATGCATCCCGCCTCCGGGACCTCAAGCTGCAACTTAGCACGTGACGGTATCGTAAGTATCGACACCCTGCCGTGTCGCAGGATGCCGAACTCGATGTGACCCTGTCCGCCCGGGGGGAACCGCTCATGCATATCCTTGCTCGAACACCAAAGAAATGTGTGTCTCTGACAGGTCGAGACGCGCTGCAGGTGGCGCAGTTTTTTGGGGATGCGCCTACCCGTTCCGGTGGAACCTGTCAAAGCGTCTGTCAAATGTCAATAGTGCTACGAGTCGAGGACCCAAAGATACAGGAGTAATATATTATTCTGAAATAGGTGATGGAGCGAGATATTCTCACGATCGGCAGGGGGGATTTATGAGGAAGGAGAGCGCTTGCGCGACACTCGTGGAGAAGGAGAGTCGAGGGCTCGACTTGAGAGATGTTTGCTTTGGATGACGTTTCAAGCTATTTTCTGAGGAGCTTGTGCTGCCTAAGAAAAGGAAGTATATGGAAATAATGCGAAAGGTCCTTTTCCTGGCTGTATCTTGCCATCCTGCTACAGTACTTGGACAAAAGTTTTGGTACAGTGTGTTGCCTCAGCGACAGGTACTACAGAGGCCGAAGATCCCAACGCTTTTGTCCACCAACCGTACCCCCATTTTCGATACATACTAGTGGACGTACACCAGCAGGAGCAGCTCAGATCTTGGCTCGCGCCGTGGCCGGCAGTATTTCGACATCTCTCCACGGCAACCCGAGAAACTCCCACATGAAGTGGAACCTGCCATGGTTAGCTTGGCCCTCACGGATATACCCGTTTCACAGTTCACACATCCCCTATACTCTTCCCGACGGGAACTACCCACCCGCACACGATCCCACCCAAGGGGAAAACGGCATATACCCACCTATCACTCCCAAAGAATGGCTCCTCCTCCCCTCTCGCATTCCGCACCCAAAACCACGGACACCCAAAGGCCCCCTGCGCGAGCGCCTCCCTCGTAGTCGCGTTCAGCGCCGTCTTGACCTCGCTGCTCGTCGCCTTCTCCAATATATCCTCGACCTGGGCTTCCGAGAACTTCTGTGCCAGGAGGCCGGCGAGGATAGACGCATCGCTAACGTCCTGCTCACGCTCCCACATGGCAGAGAATATATCTAGGAAAGCAGACACGTAGAGCGCGGGATATGTGGTTTTTATGTATACTAGCGCGCGCTGGGGGAGGAGGGATACAATGGGGAAGAAGGAGGGCGTCTGCAGGGTGGGGAGCCCGAAGTAGTGCTTTGACCGCGAGATGTCGGGCGTGGCGTAGGAGGCTTTGGCGGGTAGGGTCCAGGGGGGCTTGTTGCCTGGGGCACTTAGCTGGGAGATAGGGAGGGGATGGAGGATTGCTGCGGCATACCGCTACCTTGCATGATACCGCCTAGGAAGACGGGCACTATGCTGTAGACGTTAGGACGTGAGACCGGCGGGGAAGTGGGTCGTCCGCGGGCGGGAGCGTGGCGTGGTTGCAGGCGTTTGCATGCGGGTGGGTCTGTGGAGGGAGGGGGCAGGGTTGCGTTCACGTACTCTATTTCGACACTGTGGGATGCGAGGAGGGTTCTGTTTTTCTCGAGGTGGACGAGGGCAAAGTAAGAGAATGGTGATACTGGTTGGGTTAGTGCGTGGGGGCATGGGGCGTGATGGAAGGCGGTACCGCAGTCGAGGTAGGCGGTTATCTTGCCGCCAGACATGGTGAACTGTGTATGGAGCCTATGATAAGAACATACGCAGGGCGGTTCGCGAACTGGGGTTATGTGTTGTTACCCGTCCACAGGTGGAGACACAGCATGTGATACTGGTACAAAGGATGCTGGCTACAGCGCGTACCCGTGCAAGAGTACTAAAAAAGACGAGTGCAGATCACACAAAAATGCAACCGGGGTCTCGTCCATGAACGGTTTCGAACCGCGGAGTGACTTTGTACGGCGTCCTGTGGATGTTGTGGTGTTGGTGAGGGAGGAGCGCTAGTAGCTTGGCAGCCGAGGTTGTGAACGAGGGAAGGAAGCTGCTCCTCCGCACATCAGTAATCACCGAACGGCTACGCGCAACGATGCTCGTGCTGTCCGTCCTGAACCGAGGCGATACTTATGGCGTGATTATATTCTATAGTCGCCTTGATAAGAGACGCCGGGCTGAGAGGGCCGGTACCTTGACGGAAAAAGCCGCGAGCATCGATACGCATTGCGGGAAGGCGGCAGACTAGGTCTCTGGACATTACCATGGCGAAAAGCGACAAGAAAGTTGCAGTTGTCGTGGGGGCTTCTCGGGGCATAGGAAGGCAGGTAGCTGTAGACCTGGCGAGGGACGGATACGCTGGTGAGGACGACCTACGAGGTTCAGCGACATGGCTAATCCGCGTGCAGTCGTCGTCGCCGCGAAGAGCACGTCCGATGCCACGGCCGTTTGTCCTTTCCCACCTGACCCGAACTCTCCGCAATCAACAATTAGCACGGTAGAACGCGAAATTCGCGAGGCGGGCAATGAAGCGACCGCCATTGCCGTGGACACACGCGACTACATCAGCATCCAGAACCTGCTCGACCAAACAATGCAGAAGTATGGACGTCTTGACGTTTTGGTCTACAATTCGGGCGCCATCTGGTGGGCAAGCGTGGAGAACACGCCCATGAAGCGCTTCCAGCTCATGCAGCGGGTCAACGTGGAGGGCCTGTACGGTGCCGTGCAAGCCTCGCTTCCGTATTTCAAAGCAAACGGCTGGAAAGGTCGCATCATCGTCGTCAGCCCGCCGATTTACTCGCGCTTCTTCAGAGGCAAAACGGCGTATGCAATGGGCAAAGTCGGCATGAGTGTGCTCACCAAAGGTCTGGCCATGGACTGGGAAAGAGAAAGCAAGAAGGACATGGCCATCACGAGTATATGGCCCGCGGTTGCGATTCAAAGCGCTGCGACAAAGACTGCGGGGAAAGACAGCGCCCACGACCTGCGCAAGCCCACGATATACTCGGACGCCATTCTTGCGATGCTGGAGGCGCCGGCCGAAGAGGTCAACGGGCGTCTTGAGCTTGACGAAGACTTCCTGAGGAAGAAAGGCGTCACTGACTTTGAGAAGTACAACATTGTGGCTGGGGCGAAGCCGAGGAGGATTATGCCGGCGGAGCTTCCCAGCTTGAGGGTCGAGGAACAGGACGATGAAGGGAACAGGATGGACAGCACTAAGCTGCGTTCAAAAATGTAGAATTTCGCGCGAAAGGCGGGTCAGTTCCCCGCTCCCGCTGTGTGGCACGTTTCTCCTTGCTGAGCGATTAGCGATACTGATACACGACCATATCCGGCGTTCTTGAGTTCTCGTAAGTTGTTCCTGATACCGTGGATATGTTAATTTTCTGCGCAGTTTCCTTTTCCTTCTTCAAATTTCTATGTCGGATCCCCTCATATTCTTACATACTTGTTAAACTTGTACGTTCTTATTTCGAACTCCACGCCTGGACCCTTCACAGCATTCTCGCCTACCCCCCGTCCTCCCGCATTCCAGCACATCGACGCGTCGAACGCGTTCCTACATTGAAGCGAAACCCCGCGTCATCCTCTTTCGCCACGCTCCCAACGTGAACACCATCATTCGCATCTGTTGCCGTATGGCATACAGTCTTTCCGGCTCCAGTCGCTCATTCACGTCGCTTTACATTTTCTTTTGAATCAAGCGTACTCATTCCTCATCGATTGATCTCCCACTCTTGTTTCAGCGGGCGCGCGGTGGCCCAACTCATCGCATCATGTTCGAGCCATATACACGACCCAAGCTGCGAGCTTGGAACATCTGTCTCAGATATATTCTTGTCTGGGCTATCTTCGCGAACAGAGTGTTTGCGCGTCCGCAGCCCCAAGGATTAGTCCCGATTCTCACCGGCCAGCCTCTGATCTGCTCCGACGACACGGCGACCTACACGAACGGCACCATTATCACAGACCAAGGCCGCCTCTACCAGGTCATCTGCAATACGAACATCCTCCAGGCGACCATAAAAGCCAATGTCTTGCCTAGCCTCGCAGTTTGTCTCGATAGCTGTGTCGACACGCCGGGCTGTGCTGGCGCTACGTACCAGAGAAACTCAAAGCAATGTAGGCTCAAAGGCGTCACCGACACACATGAGAACGTATTAGGCGGAGTGAGCACCGCGGCGGGCAATTTGCTTGGCGTGGGCAATGGAGTCATTGCAGTGGTTCCGGTCGGTGTGGCAAGCAGTTCGCTGCCGAGCTCAGTCGCAACGAGAGTGCCCACACTGTCATCACCTTCGCTCGTAGCATCATTCATTTCGGCCTCTCCATCTGGCTCAAGAGCCTCATCCGGACCGGCTGCGTCAGTCGTATCGAACACGCCGCTCATCAGCCTTAGCCAGAACATCAATCTCCCAAGCATTTCGGGTCTGGCGTCGAACTCCTCTTCTGCCACGCCGCGATCAAGCTCGACTTCGCAAATGGGATCTGTGTCGACGCGTTCCGCTTCGGTGGCACCCGCATCGAGTCCCAATCTGCTCTCAGCAATCGGAGGCATACTCTCCCCGCTGGCTTCGAATCCTGTCTCACCAATCAGCGTAACTGTCCCGACGCCTGCTTCGACCACGCCTCCTGCTGCGGGCAGCAACGCGCAGAACTTACTCAGTGGCTTGGCCTCGAATTTGCAGACGTTACTCCTCCCCGCGCCGACTACTTCGCTTAGAGTGTCTCCGTCCACGGTAGCAGCAATACGGCCATCGTCCATCCCACAGGCAAGCAGCGTTCAGAATCCGGTCGGAGGGCTGATCTCTGCTCCGAGCGGAGGTCTGAGCGGTATATTGCCGTTATCACAACCTTCGCTGAGTTCTCCGTCAGCACCGAGCGTGAGCAGCGTGCAGAATCTTCGGAGCCCGGTGGCTGGTTTGGTGTCGAATGTAGTTGGGGGCTTAAACAGTATATTGGCGGCGCCGGTGCCTTCGGTTAATGCTCCTTCGGTGAATGTACCCTCCGCTAATGTCGTCTTAGTCAACGCCCCTTCGGCTTCCTCACTCCTAGCAATTAGCAGCGCGCAGAATTCCCTCGGCGGTATGGGTTCGGGTGTAGTTAGTGGACTTGGCAGTGTACTCGCGGTACCGACACCGACGGCAAATTTGCCCTCACTTCTCCCGCCTTCAGTAGTCGATTCACTCTCCTCAGTGTCAGCAGTAAGCAACGCTCGGAATCCGCTTGGGAGGGCTGTTTCGGGTGCGTTAGGGGGCTTGGGGAGTCTCCTTGCATTACCGACACCGTCTTTGAACCTTCCAGGTCCACCATCCGTTCCCACGCGCAGCATCCAAACCTCGGTAGGAGACGTGGTTACCGATGTTGTTGGAGGACTGAACAGTCTACTCGCCGTCTCGACACCTTCGCTGAGAGTACCTTCACTCCCTGCAATCAGCAGTGAACAGAATCCGATTGACAGCATTGCTTCAGGCCTGGTCGGAGGGCTCCAGAGCATTCTTGCGGTGCCATCAGTTTCATCGATAGGCATATCGCCAAATTTACCAGGTTCGTCGGTGCCTTTGCCTACGGCTGGAATATCGTCTGTTCCTGCAGCTACAGGTGTGCCAAATGCGCTTAGCGGCATCGTCTCCGGGGTAGGGGGAGGGCTTGGGAGTCTGTTGGCTGTTCCGAGTTCCATACGCGACCTTCCTTTGCCGGGTCTCACATCGACCCTTCTGGGGCCCTCGAAGTCACATCTCTCGAACATCCTACCGGCTCCTTCGTCCATCTCGGCAGCAAGTGTACAGAATCCGGCTGGAGGAATTATCTCGGCTTTGAATGGAGGCTTGGAAAGCCTGTTGGCGGCTTCGCCTTCTTTACCTAACCCTGGCTTGTCGACGCTTATTCCAGTGGTCTCACCGGCTCCACCAATTCTGCCGTCGAATGTTGTGTCTCCAGTCCCCAGTTTGAGCAGCTTGTTACCACTTTTACCTGGATTAGGCTCCGCATTTCAAAGTCTGCTCGTCCAACCGAGTTCCGTTCCAGCTTTGCCTTCGCTTCCTTCATTCCCAGGCCTCTCTGTCGTGTCTCCACCTGCTGCAAGCAATTTGCAACCTCATGTGCTTGACTTAACACCTGCATTGGGCAGTGTCCTTGCACAGCAGAGCTCTCTGGGAGGCCTTCCGCCTATTAGCCCGATAACCCCGCCGACCTCACTCCCTGCCATCTCAGCATCGCTCCCGGTGAACAGTGGACTGGATCTGTTACCTGCGCTGGGCAGCGTGCTGGCCAACTTGCTCGGCCTTCCGACCGCGCCAGCTTTACCCTCCGGCCAGCCTAATATACCATCGCTTCCCTTGATCACACCGTCGCCTAATTTCGCACCCCTGGAAGAGAACCAGGTCGAGCAGATGCTGTCGTACCTGTCCTATGATTTGGGGATCTACTTCCCACGTGCACAACTGATGTCATCGTTGCACGTAGCGACGCGGCCTGTCACGACGATTCCGTCACTATCGAGCATTGTCCCACCGCTGCCGACACCTACGAGCCAGGGACTTATACCGGGTGTGTTGAGTGCCTTGGGTCTGGGACCCAGTGCTACTGCTCCTTCGATTCTGTCTACACCCGCTTTAGCACCGCAAACTTCGCTTTCGACGGTTGCCTTGCCGCCGGTGAGCACTGTTGGTGGTGGTGCGCTTGGAGGTCTTTTCTCCGCTCTCGGGCTGGGGCTTGCTTCGACACCAACGTCCCGTTTGCTACTACTGCCTACCTTGTCATCTGCAACACCTCCTGTGGATGTTAGCTCTTTACCGCAACCTCCGGCATCGCCTTCTGTTCAACCAAGTGTTGCTGGTAATCTTCTTGGAAACCTAGTGTCCAATCTTCTCAACGTTCCTACGCCGACAGGTTTACTGACAAGTTTATTAAGCAATGCCCTTCCCGGAACGAGTAGGAATTCGTTGGAGTCTTCGATCCTTGGATTGCCGAATATTCCCTTGCTTATCACGCCGTTGGTGAATGTTCAGCTTCCTTCACTGCAGTTACCGTCTGTGGGAGTGCCGAGTTTAGCTCTGCCAACAACACCGCTTGTTGATACCCAGCTCCCATCGCTCGAGCTTCCATCGCTGAGTAGTCCTTCTCTTGCTCTACCGACTCCGCCTTTGGTGCAGCTTCCATCTCAAGCGCCGGAGCTTCCATCACTGAATCTTCCAAGCTTGTCTTTACCAACCACGCCACTTGACGATATCCAGCGGCCGTCAGTTGAGTCTCCAAGTGTTCTATTGCCGTCCACATCCATACAGCTTCCCTCGCTAGGCATTCCTCCAGTGGGCGTTCCTTCACTCAGTATACCTGCACTGAGTCTTGCGACACCTTCAGCGAACACACTGGCTCCGCCACCTAGGCCCACGAACAACGCCCCGGGCCTACTGGGCGGATCGTTCTCAGCGCTAGGCTTGGGTGGAGCGAATACTGCACCAGTACCTTCGCAGCTATTCCCAACTCCTAGCAATCCGCCGAATCTCATCGGCGGTATACTATCGGGTCTAGGACTTCCTGGTGGTATCACGATTCCTACAGCTGCACCTTCGGGACCAAGTGCTTCTGTTTCAAATGTCGTGGGCGACGTTGGAGCCCTGGTTTCCAATCTTCTCCCGCAGGTAACGAACGTAGCGCCTTTGCTTCCAACAACTCTGTTGCCTTCGATGTCTCTTGGGACGCCTGCAGTCCCTACAAGTGCACCTCAACTCGTTGGCGACTTACTCTCTGGCTTCGGTGGCGTGGTTCCTACTGTCGCGAATATAGCCAGTGACCTGGTGTCTGGAGTGGCAAACCCGATCGTCTCGCCCTTGACGAACATCCCACCTTTGCTGCCAACAACCCCAATACCAAGTGTTGTCGATCAAATCGTGGGAAACCTGCTTTCTAGCATCCAAGCACCGAGTTCGCCCCCTGTGCCTCCGGTTTCGCTCGAGACCCCCACAGTGCCTACCAGCACACCGAGTCTCCTTGGGGGCTTGTTTTCAGAACTTGGCGGGGTCGGGCGTAGTGTTGTGAATGACGCCGCCGGGCTCATTTCAGGGGTGGCAACTCCGATTGTCTCACCCTTGACGAATGTTCCGGAGTTATTGCCCACCGCCTCCGTACCGAATGTCGTTGGGATTGTCTCCGAATTGGCGAATCCGATTCTCTCGCCATTGACAAACGTCCCTGGGTTAGCTGCTACACTATCCCTACCAGACGTCGGCGGGGTTCTCTCTGGAGTGGTGAATCCGGTCATCTCACCGTTGACAAATATTCCGGAGTTACTCCATACAGTTACAGTACCTGATGCAGGTGGAGTTCTTTCTGCATTGGTGGATACCATTGTCTCGCCACCTACGAACGCCCCCGGAGTACTGCCTACAGTTTCCGTTCCGAACGTAGTAGAAGATGTTGTGGGTGGCTTGGTGTCTGCTTTGAATACCCCAAGCATCCCCTCTGTTGCCGCTCCAAGCATCTCGAATGTGCTGCCTACGACGCTAATTCTCAACCCTGTAGGAGACCTGATTGGAGGTGTACTTTCTGGGTTGGCAAGCTCATCCTTGCCGATTCTCCCTTCAACGAGTCCTCTACCTAACGTTGTTCAAGATGTGGTTGGGGGCGTGCTCTCGGGTCTGAAAAACCCTTCCGTTATACCATCGGTTCTCGGTGCTTTTCCCACAGCCTCGCAGTCTGGCATTCTCGGAGACATCTTCTCAAATCTGGCAGGATCGGTTCCTAACGCACTGACACCCATCAGCTCAATAACTCCGCCTTCTACGCCTCTGGCTCCTAATTTAGCACAGAATCTCCTTTCAAGATTGGCGAATGGTCTTCCGCTACCAACTTCTGCTTCGCCAGATCTGGTCGCTAACGTATTGTCCGGACTGGGTAACGTCGGATCCGATGTTTCTCCCCCGATTTCACTACCGCACGGTGTAGTCGAAAATTTGCTCTCGAGCCTCGGCAATTTTGCTAGTGCGATTCCGTCACCGACTGACAGCATCGATTTCCCTCTGACCACGACAAATCCAGAAATTCTGGGCGGTGTACTGTCCGATCTGGGCGTCGGCAAATCTTCCGCAAACGCAAATGCGCTACCCAGCAACGTTCGTTCCGATCTTGTGGATGACCTTTTGAATGGGCTGGGATCGAATCTAGCACCGGCTTTATCGGTACCAACCGAATCTGGGATAGCCCAGCCTGGTCCTACAGGCACTAATCAACTTGAAGGTCTTCTAAATGGAGCGCTCGGCGGCCTTGGGCTTAGTGGACTACCAACGCCAACTGCTGCTCCATCAGCATCGCTTCCGAACGTCACGACTGTCAACCCTGTCGGAGAACTGTTGGGCAACTTGGCCTCCAATCTTGCTCTTGGTACACCAATTCAGTTGCCCTCGATTACATCGGAACTGTTGCCACATATAACGCCTCCAACTGATTTGGATCAGCTTATAGGAAGCCTCCTGCTACCTGTTATAAGCACCACCCCTCTTCCCTCCCCTCTGCCGCTCCCGGACAACATCTTAAGCCAACTACCTCCAAATCTACCTTCTTCACTTGTTCCAGGGATTTTGAGCGATGTGTTCTCCAATCTTGCGGTGGATGGTGTTTTTCCAACGTCTATTTCTGTTGGCCCCCTCCCGATCATTCCGAGCCCTAGTATCATCCAGGACATCGTGAATGGTATACTATCTGGGGTGCAGCTTCCTTCGGCTGAACCAATTGCCACTGATGTTTCGGTCCCCGCAGTACCTTCGGTCTCTGCTCCCAACGTTAGTGACCTACTGCCTGGAATTCTGACCAGCGTTTTGGGTGGCTTACCAACACCGACCATATTGGGCTCGTTGCCTAGCATCACGAACCCTGGCATCGTTGGCGATGTAGTGGATGGGGTACTTCCTGGCCTGCAGCTGCCTTCTGGTGTTTCTCTTCCCACCGACATATCGGCGCCTCCGTTACCATCCGTCTCTGCCGCCAACGTGGGTGGGATGTTACCTGGTGTGCTGTCCAGCGTTCTAGGCGGCTTGCCTACGCCGATCACCCACCCGAACCTCATTGATGATGCAGTGAAGGAGATAGTGTCGGGCCTGAAGCCTGCTCCCAGTGTTTCCGTTCCTGTAGATGTGTCGCTACCTCAACCATCCATTACGCCTTCCGCCAATCTGGGCCTGCCACCCGAGGTGCTGTCAAACGCACTAGGCGGCATACCACCACTTGCTACCCAGGCTTCTGGTATAGAAAATGTCGTCAATGGTGTTCTTTCTGGCCTTGGGTTGCCTTCCGGTGCCGCCATTCCTACGGATGTTTCACTTTCTCAGCCGTCTTCCGTTCCCTCACCGGATCTCAGTGTACTACCCGCACTACTGTCGAATGCACTGGGAGGTAATCCATCGCTTCAGCCTCCTGATATCGACCATGTTGTCGGGGACGTTCTTTCGGGCCTGGCGCTCCCCTCAGTTAGCTTGCCGACTGCACCACCTAGCATCAGTGCGCAAAATGTTGTGGGAGATCTGCCACCTAATCTTGCTGGCAATGTTGTGAGCAATCTGCTATCAGCCATTGGCGCCGTCTCATTGCCATCACTGCCTTCTCTGACAGCTTTCTCGCTTCCACCAAATCTGTTGTCGAGTATACAGACCGCCTCCCCTTCGGCGAATGTTATCGAGGGGTTGCTTTCCGCTCTGAGACCGAATCAACTTCTGCAAACAACGCGTCCGTTGGTTCCAGCGGTACTTACACCTGGCCTTCCATTACCTCAGGCAACTGCAGCGGAGTCCGCACTGTCCGAGCTTCCGCCAATTTTGAACATACCTGTTCCATTACCTTCGGACAAGCTGATTGACAACCTTCTTTCAGTTCTTGAGCTAGGTGCAGCGGGGTCCGGGTCGACCACATCGCCTGGGTCATCCGTGGCACCAGGAAACCCACTCGGGGCGCTTCTGTTAGGAGTCGGTCTCGGAAGTCCGATTACTCCAGTGCTGTATCCCACAGCAACTACGGCGAAGCCTACGCCCTTGATCGATGCTAGCATCAGCTTAGGTCTTCTCGAGGGACTATGTCCTGGGCCTTCATGTGGTTCAGCAACTCGAAGCGGCCCGCTAATCGATGTTAGTGTATCATTGGGAGTCCTTGAGGGTTTATGTTCGGGCCCAGCATGCCGTTCACAGATTGTTTCTCCGACGGCAACGCTTGCTGTGCCTCTACCTCCGACAACATTCATCACTTCGAAGAAGTCAAATCCACCCCTTATAGACGCTAGTGTGAGCTTGGGGATACTTGAAGGTCTTTGCCCTACGTGTTCCGCTACGGGAGCTGCACCGTTGGTTGATCTAGATTTGAGCTTGGGGCTATTGGAAGGGCTGTGTCCAGGGCCATCGTGCCTTTCCAAGACTAGGCTGGCGCCTGTTACATCTTCCATATTGGTCACACACTCGAGCTCATTATCTCGACCAGCCAGCACACCAGTTCGCGGTGGTGAGTTATTGGGAGGTTTGCTAGGCGCTCTTGGTGTTGCTCCAACGACTACGGCCGGAGTAACGCCTTTCACTACAGCTTCGTCGGCAACCAAGCCCAGCTCTGCTCCTGATGATGGCTTGCTTAATGGCTTGCTCAATGGCCTTCGGCTACTTCCATCGAACCTGCTGACGACACCTGCCCTTGCATATCCTAATTCGGCTTCTTCGTCGCTCCCGCTACCACCCTCGATTCCTAGTCCTGGCAACCTCCTCAGCAACTTAATTTCCGATATTGGGCTCGGTGTTAATCCTCCATCTATCATACAGTTGCCAGAAGCTACTATTGCCAGTACAGTGCTCTCTGAACCGACTTCAAGGGCTCCGCCCATTGAAGTGCTCGGAAATCTGCTTTCAGGTTTCGGCCTAGGTGTGCCAGAACCTACTTCTCAGGGTTCGTTGCCTGCAGCTACAACAAACCTTCCGCCAAATGCTCTTGGGAACTTGCTTTCTGCACTGGGTAGTGTTCCAAGTGTAACAAGTCTTGCCCCAAATCTTGTCGACGGATTGGTCTCCGCGCTGGGCGCCGTGCAGACGCCGACAAGTCTTCCAGCTAATATATTGAACGACTTAGCCTCGGTGATAGGTAATGCGCCCGCTCCGACAACTCTCTCACCTAATATTCTGGGTGATTTGATATCGGCATTAGGGAATATTCCAAGCCCGACACTCCTTCCACCAAATCTCATGTGGACTCTGCTTTCAGCGCTTGGAACTCCTCCGACTCCAACCAATTCTCCACCAAACCTCTTAGAAGGCCTTACTTCCGTACTAGGGGCTGTACCGAATCCAACAAGCCTTCCGCTGAACCTTGTCAACGGTCAGGCCTCTGCAATTGGGGGAATACCTAGCCCGACGCCTTTTTCGAGCTTTTCGCAAAGTACCAGCGCTGGAAATGTACTGAATGATGTTCTTTCGCCTGCTGGTGCCTTGTTACCGACGCCACCAGCCTTGCCACCTGGAGTCATGAGTATTCCGCCCGATATTCTTGGCGCCATTTTCTCGGTGCTTGGAAGTATCTCGACCACGCTCCCTGCTTCAGACTTACCACAGGCTACGAGCGCTCTGAATATTATCAATAACCTGCTTGGTGCACTTGCAGGCAGTGCGAATTCAGCTATGATACAATCTACACCACCGGCAGACGCAAACACCGCAAATTCGCACAATGTCGCCCTCGGCGACTTGCTTTCCGGTCTCAGTTTACAGGTCTCTCAACCTACGGACACTTTCCGTGGCTCTGAAGCTCCACCCACCAACACTCCGGTTGGTCTCCTTGGAGATCTTCTTACCAACATTGATAATATCCTCGGTAGGCCTACTACAGCAGGGCCAGTCTCGTTCCCTCGCCCAACCAACCCGCCAAATGTTATCGGCGATTTGCTCTCACAGCTTGAAACTGGGCTGATCCCGTCGGCGTCCTTGGATCTTTTGAGCTCCATACCCCTTCCGACCAACATAAACCCCAGTATAATCAAAGGGCTGCTGTCAAACATTGGAAATATCATCACGCAACCAACAAGCATACCGCTTGATGGGTTGGGCGGCTTGTTGTCCGGTATCGAAAACATCGTCGCACAGCCGACCAATGCAGACGGCACCAGCTCTACTGTTGAACCGGAGAAGAAAGGGGGCTTTCACCCTCTTGATCTAGGCGGCGTTTTCTCTCTGTTAGGATTTCCCGAGCCTGATAGCCCTCCGCGAGAATCTAACACTACTCCAGGGATTCCTTTTTTAGGTGGAATCTTTTCCGGGCTTGGTATCTTGCCTGGAGTAGCGTCTCCTATGGTGTCGTCGAGCTCGGGGTTGCCCCTGACAACGGATCAGCCTGATCTTCTCGGCAACCTGTTGTCAGGCATTGGAGGTCTTGTGCCGGCACCCAAAACCACCTCAGCGCCCACCGAAGCTGTACCGGTTACTTCTTCAAGTGTTCAAGCGCCCAATATTGTGGGTGATTTACTCTCTGGTCTAGGGCTCAGTCCCAGACCTGCTTCGGTAGCTTCGGAGTCTTCTTCAATTACATCAATGCCACTATCTACTTTCACAAGCGCGCTTACCGGAACATATACGTCTGCTTTCGATACTGATGGTAACGAGAATGCGTTTGATAGATCTTATTCTGACGCAATGGCACACTCGGCATCCGAAGCGCTCGCAAGATCTCGAACAGAAACCTCTCGTAGGAGCGCATCAAGCGCAAGTGGCACCGTCGTTCCATCGCAGCCTACTTTGCCGACGACCAGCAAACCACCCATCAATCCAAGCAACGTTTTCAGCATTTTTCCTGTGTCTGTACCATCTGCAAGCTCAATTGGTCCGAGCACATTGTCAACTTCCTTTTCCACAAGTTTTCCAAATGCTGCAAAAGTCTCTTGTGCTCCGGTTACACAAACGGGGCCATTGGTAAATGTTGGCGGGATACTCAATGGTCTCTTTGGGGGTCAAACGTCAGCCCCTATACTCACGACCTGCGTGACTATTGCCGGGCCCTCATTTTCCGCAATTGCTTCATCAAGTCTACTAAGTCTCTCAACGCCTAAACCCATCATCAATATAAATCCGTTGGCATCATTCCTTGGCCTCGGACAACCTCCTTCTTCCACATCGGCCGCAATAGCACCTATCACGTCGAATCTTTTGAGCGCCACGGCATTGCCAGCTGCAACTCCTGCTGCCATTCCACCATTGATCAATCTGAACTCTGCGCTATCGCTCCTTGGGCCCGATCGTGCATCATTGGTATCTTTGATATCCTCAGTGGAGATGCATCCAACACCCTTACCGACAATTCCACTCCCCTCAAGGATAAAACCAATCTTCGACCTCAATCCATTGCTTTCCGCCCTTGCAGCAGGGAAAACCTCTTCGTTCACGGTGGGAAGCGCAACTTCAGAGGATGGGATTCCCATTATTACGCCACCGGCTGCGCTTCCTAGTCGGCCGTTACTCGATCTCAACCCGTTACTTTCAGTGCTGGGTGCGACTTTGCCAAGTTCACCGTTGCAGCCATTGCTTGGTCTTAACCCAGTGCTATCTGCGCTAGGCGATGTTCCACCTACCGCATCACTGCAGCCTCTTGTTGGCCTCAGTCCATTGTTGTTTGCTCTCGGGTCGTTACCTCCTGCGGCAGTGGCTCCTCTGGTTAACCTTAATCCAGTACTGTCCTTGCTGAGCGGACCTCTACCAACATCGCTGGTGGGGCCTCTTGTCAATCCGAATCCTTTGCTCTCTGCCATAGGTGGATTATCTCCGACGACTTCGATCGAGCCTCTGATCAATCTCAATCCAGTACTATCTACTTTGGGTGGCCTCCTACCTACTTCACCATTGGTGAACATCGACCCAGTGCTATCTTCGCTAAATGGATCTCTGCCGGCGTCTCTTACACTGTCCTCAATCGATCTCGGTCCATTAGCATCAGTTCTGCCTGGAAATTCGCCTACCTCTACTCTCGAAGGGAACCCTGAATCTTTACAAACCGCAACAGCAGGACCGCTGATCAATTTGAACCCTCTGCTCTCTTTACTTGCTGGCGAACGGCCCACTTCCGTACCAAACTCTGCGATTCTTCCCACGACTTCGGTGGAGCCGTTGATCAATTCGAATCCATTGCTATCACTACTTGCCGGAAATCAAATCCCGTCTTTATCCAGCCTTTTAACGCTGCCGACAGCGTCAGTAGGCCCCCTTGTTGATTTGAACCCGGTACTGTCCCTATTAGCGGGAGCTCGACCCTCGAGAACATCTCTTTCGGCAATCCCAACAGCATCGGCACCGCCACTTATCAATCTGGACCCACTAGCTTCTTCTTTGGGAGCTGCACGTCCTTCGACCCCAACAGGCCTACTTGCTTCGCCAACTGCACTGGGAAAGCCACTTGTTGATCTTAACCCTCTGCTTTCGCTAGTTGGTCCTGTTCGACCGTCTTTTGTGTCTGAGCTGTTAGCATTGCCCACGGCATCAGGTAAATCTCTCGTGAATCTCACTCCGGTACTCTCGCTTCTTAGTGATGCACCTGCACTTGTATCTGAGATTCTAGCGTTACCGACCGCATCAGATATCCCGCTCGTTGACCTCAATCCATTGCTTTCGCTTCCTGTTAGCGGTCGAAGTGCGACCGCTTCGAACACCATATCCAGATTTCCACCACCGTTGTCAGTCGCGCCTCTCATCAATATCAATCCTCTAATTTCGCTTCTTGGCGGCGGGGTTCCTGGAAATACAGGTAGCGTAGGTCCCGAGACCGCATCTGCGATCAAGCCGATTGTCAACCTCAATCCACTGTTATCTGTCCTTAATGGCGGCATTCCCACACCGGTAGCTCTCCCGTTACCTTCGAGCGGACTGATCGATTTGAACACTCTGCTATCGAACATAATTGGGACGTTCCCAACATCCGTGTCTCTGCCAGTTCTACCAACTGGAGCATTACTTGGTGTCGGCCCAATATTATCCGTCGTTGGGAACATCCTTCCTACATCCGTATCCCTGCCGACATTGCCTACGCCGCCACTACTTGATCTAATCCCTCTGCTATCTGCTCTTGGCGGTGCTCTTCCTGCGTCCTCGACGCAGCCAATCTTACCGACCAAGCCACTGGTCGATCTAAATTCCCTGGTGTCGCAATTGGGTGGCGCACAGGTTCCAGCTGGAGGAATTTCAGCATCCAAGCCGACCATACCGAATGTACCGCTTGTTGATCTCAATCCTGTGTTTTCTATTGTCGGCGGCGGATTGCCTACAACGGTACCTCTTCCTTTGCCTACAGGACCAATCATTGGTCCCAATTCATTGCTACCTGCCATTGCAGCTGGCCAATCAATGCTTGCACTCCCGTCCCTTCTACCAACCGGGCCGCTTATTAATCTCAACCCGCTGGTGTCTCTCCTGGGTGGAGCGCAGTCCTCAATTCAGGGCGGTCCAGCAGCGACACAGATTTCGTCTCTTCGGCCCGTCATCAACCTGAACCCGCTTTTGTCCCTCCTCAACTCAGTTCCACTACCGACTGCGCCGTTGCTAGACGCCAGCCTAAGTTTAGCATCGTTGGGAGGATTATGTCCTGGGCCTTCATGCCGCGGGCTTACTGCAACCAGTACTGTCAACTCCGCGAGCACTTCATTAACAATGTCCGTCCCTGCGCCTCCAGCAATCACTACCGCATCCAGATATTTGCTGCAGGACTTGCTATCAGCTATTGGACTTGGAGCTCAGAACTCGAAGATCCAGTCGATTCTACCCTCCTCTGTACCTGCGGCTGTCCTTGCACAACTCCTTTCGGCATTAAATCCAGGCGGGCCATCTTCTACCATCTCACGCGGCACCACTGCTAATCCTCAAGCATCGGACTCGCAAGCAACGTCAATCCCGGGCGACGTTGTGCAGAATTTGCTTTCAGCACTTGGGCTAGGCGGCGCCCCGCCAACAACAACAAAGTCTCCTCTTATAGACCTTAATCTAAGTCTAGGTTTACTAGAGAGTCTTTGCCCAGGACCATCATGTCGCGCTTCGGACATTGGCGTGTCCAGCACAGTCACTCCTAGCGTGGGTGCCTCCCCTAGCAGATTGAGCCCAACTCTTACTTCGAAAGTGGTACCACCACTTGCTGATGTCAATCTCAGTCTGGATTTGCTTGGAAAACTTTGTCAAGGGCCATCTTGCCGATTGTCGTTCGTGACAAGAACCAGCCCCGGTACAGTTTCATCTACCGTGCGCACGAACTCGGTTACCTCTCTGGTATCCCCAAAGCCCATCGTTGACCTCGTTCCGTTACTGTCGCTTCTTGGTATAGGTGGGCAGACGACTCCACCTCCGACACCATCGGACTCTACCTTGCTGCTATCTGCTTCGGCCTCGAAGCCGCTTATTAATATTGGGCCTTTATTGTCATTCCTTGAGGGAGGACCGACTGCTCCTACGCAAAGTACAACACAATCCTCGCTGTTCTCGCAGTCGGGTCCAGGCACGAAGCCCCTTATAGATGTTGACCCTCTGCTTTCCCTCTTAGGGCTTGGTCAAAATCCTTCCATCACAGGATCTCCAACACTCAGCTCTAGCAAAGCTCCTCCTCTAATTGGTGTGGATCTGTCTCTTGGTCTTTTTGAAAGCTTGTGTCCGGGACCTTCTTGTCGATCTTCATCCTCGAAAATGGGCCTGGCGACCACGGCGACCACCACCTCACCTATTCCTGCCATTACAAACCCAGCTACACGTCCACCATTGGTAGATGTCAACCTGTCATTGGACCTGCTCGGAGACCTATGTAATGGGCTGAGCTGTCGATCCTCCAGTCCTAACCGCCCTTCACAAATGACATCTGCGACACCACAAACCATTTCACAAGGTGTTCGGTCGACTTTGAGCACGTCAACAATGCCTGCAGCTGCTGTTTCGTCCAAAGCACCCGGTATTCTCGATGTCAATCTTTCTCTCAGCATCTTGGAAGGACTATGTCCTGGGCCGTTCTGTCGCTCGTCTGTAACCCAGCTTCCTGCCTCTCAGGCAAAGCCATCCCCGCTCATCGACGTGAATCTTTCTCTTGACTTGCTTGAAAATCTGTGCCCTACATGTTACACAAAGACCACTTCCTTCCTGACATTGGTCACTCGTACTACGCCATCACCGCAGGTTTCGCAGACTACCACCCGTGGACTTGTTTCTCGGCCTCCACTGATAGATGTCGGTTTGTCATTAGGCATACTTGAGGGCTTGTGTCCCGGACCAGCTTGTTCTCCGAAGACTACAAAAACCACACCTCCTTTGGTTGACATAAACTTGTCACTTGGGTTGCCATCATTCGGTATCTTGAATAATCTCGACCAGGCAACCTCAAAGGCGGCTATCAGTGTGCGATCGCCGTCTGTGTTGACGACTACCCCCAGGAGAACTTCTCTCGCCTCATCCATTCCGAGTGGCACGCAGATTACTTTTCCGTCTTCATATGGGAGAGGCTCATCGACAACACGCTCGGTAAACATTGGAGCCACATCATCAATGTCAATTGGAAGTGCCCAAAACATGGGATCAATGCGGACCAGTGCGAGAAGCAGTGTACCATTCAAGACCAGTAGCAGAACGATAATGACATCAACTCCCTCACTGGTAACTCTACCTACGCGGATCAGCTCGTTGACGGCATCAAAGGCAAGCTCATCTGTTACGCGCCGCACAACGAGCAATACGCTGAGGTCGTCGTCCTTTTCGTCAAGAAGGACCCTAAGTTCATCCGTGATGAGCCGCGGCCCGTCAGTGCTGTCTTCATCTGCAAGGAGGTCTTCTGTTCTGAGTCTATCTACGACTGTAAGGAGAAGCTCAATTTCGACTCCACTGACCAAGAGTGGACTCAGCACTAGCTCGCCTTTTGGAAGAAGCATAACCACCACGTCCCGACTATCTATCACCCGGCGTTCCAATATCTCCTTGTTGAAGACGAGTTTACCCGCAATCACCTCGTCAACGTCGTCCATTCCGGGTCGCTCGCATTCTTCAACTAGTCTTGCTCGACCCCCTCAACCGACCGGAAGCCGGACATCCCGAACTGGTTCAGCAGTTCAACCTTCGATTGCCTCCGAGTGTTGCGTCGTGGGAGATGGAGGTCTACTTACCAGTCTCCTAACAGGACTCAGCATCAGCTTCCGAGTGTCATGTAATGGGATGACGAATGGAGAAGACTTGGACGGCAACCAGCCGGTTATGACAGGCGCAACATTTTCAGCGTGTGCTGATGCATGCGTGAGAAACGCACTATGCATTGGAATTGCTTGGAACGAGCGCACGGGCGACTGCGTTTTGCAGAGGTCCACTGGGACAGCCGTAGCCACGATGAATGGCATTTGTGCAGCAGTTCGCGCACCGATCAGCTCCGCGTCATCGTATACTACCATTTCCGCGACGGCGGGTGTGGGCTCGCGAAGTCGAAGTTCCTCGAAATCCTCGCCTACGTCTCCCCTTTGGCGCGGCGTGAGCACATCCGCATCCTCGTCCGTTTCGCGCGCTACGACAGGTAGTATCCGGTCCATCATGTCGCTTTCAATATCACGATATTCAAGCTCTACAAGACCGAGTGCTAGTCCTCTGACGCGAACTATCGCTCCCCTATCTCCGCGTACTTCGTTTACAAGATCGACATCCTCCAGTTCCAGGTTCAACACCGGCACGACTAGTGCTACGTTGTCGCCGATTTCGAAGGTCCCTACTATTGCGACACTGTCGACGACTCCTACCGGACGAATCTCGACCACTCCCGGTTCTGGCAGCATACAATCTACCTCCGTTACAAGATTGCTGACCCAATCATATTCTGGTTCTGCGATTTCCCGGTACAGTGTGACCTCCACGTCTCGGTCGTTTACAGGAACATCTAGGACTAAAACGCTCGGCGTCTCGTGGGGTACCCAACCTAAATCAACGAATCAACCTGAGGACATTTTGAGTAGCTCGCGACCTGCTGCTGCTGCCGATCTGTCCTCCAGTATGGCTACAGGCTCTGGTGTGCAACCTCCTCAACCGACCGCCTCGAGGCAGCCTATTAGCATAAGCTCTATCGACATTCGTGAGTTCGGTACCGATAGTCTTAGCGGCAGAACCCGTGTTTTAGGTCCCTCGAGTGCTGCTTCAGCGAGGTCAAATCCTACTAGTGGGAGCGCTAATTCTCGTGGCATAACCTCCTTGACAAGCGGGCCTGCTCAAGTCACGGTCACTTCGGTGACTCGCTCTGACCAAAGCTTACTGCTATCCGAACGTACTACTACCCCTCGAACTCAAACAACTACACAAGGGACCAATCCCAACTCATCTCCAAAATCTTGCTGTGGAGTTTCGCCCGGCGAAACCTATACTGATGGTTCTACTTCCTACCAAGCCGCATGCGATGTGAACCTTCTGTACAGCGACCTCCGCACGGTCATGTTCGTCAATTTTTCTCAGTGTGTTGAACGCTGCACTACTACATCATTGTGCGCAGCCATCATTTACAATCCTCTATTGTCGACCTGCAACCTTAAGAGCGCCATTGGACCTTCCCAGGCTGCCGGTGGATTGTGTGTGATGGCTAAGACGGCTCCAACTAATTCCGCACAACAATTACCGTCAACAGGTACTGCTATCGTGGCTTTGTCAAGGACATCCTCGACATCACGATCTCCATTGGACAGCGCTTCGCTTAGTAACTCCCTTGCAACATTGATTGGGTCGAGCCAATCCTTCCCTGGCACCGCTTCAGCATCCCTCTCACAGCGTCCCGCAGCTGAGGGTTTATCGACTTCTGTACCATCATTATCCAGTGGTGGCATTGCATCCACCAGCCTCAGTACGATTCGGATAGACACTTCCACGCTCTTGGATAGAACCACGGGCAGTTCAAGAGTTGTCCGATCATCGATTTCTTTGCCGATCTCAACCGGTTCGACGGACACAAAACGGATCTCACCTAATGGTCTTTGCGGCATACCGTTCGAGTACACATGCGAGGGTAGTGCATTTGGTAACTGCTGCGGAGCCGGTGGTTTCTGGTTAGTAAATAGCCACCCTGTCCTTGCGTTTCTCAGCAACATGCACAACCACTAACTTACCCACTAGCGGCGATGACGAATTCCATTGTGGTCGCGGATGCAACCCAAGATATGGTCTTTGCGGCTCTCCAAGCGTCGGACAAAGTACAGGAATTGAACAGACGAGCGTCACTGGTGCGCAGCGCAGTGTCTCCACTAACACCACTAGACGTACTTATACCATACCGTCCGGTCGCCCTACCAGGAATACACTCACGCGCAATGGAGGCGGCAACACGCGACAGACACTTACGCCCACAACACCGAGGGTGATCACTTCATCCGATGTCAATCGACCACAGATTATATCCCGATCGATCACCACTAGACACCCGATTGTAACTCCCTCGGGCCGTAGCGGAGGCCCCACTCTGACTGAAAAGGCCGCTGAGCTAGGAGGCTACAGTAGTACTCAATTACGATCTCGATCACGAACCAGAACAAGGACCAGCACAAACATGAGACCACTTCGGCTTCCAGGCTCGACTCCGAAACCAGCAGTCATAACTGCAGACCCTGGGATACCCGGCGAGCCCGCATATACACCAATAGCTTCGCTGCCATGGTGGGAGTGGACCGAGCCAGCTGAGGGCGGCGACGGTCTTTTAGATAATGACGATGACGGAAACGGCTATGCAGGCGGTGACTATGAAGGCAACGAGGATTATGATGAGGGCGAAGATCCTTACGGAGATGGAAGCGAAGATGATAACGAAGATGAGGGCAACAATGAAGGAGAGGATGATTGCAATTGTGGTTGTGATTGGTGGTGGACAGACGAGGAGGATAATGCAGGAGAAGGAATTAACTGGGAGTGGATCGAGGATGATGACGGTAGTTTCGAGGAGGATGGAACCTGCAAATCGGCAACCGAAAAACCAGCACCTATATCAACTCCCACGCCACCGCCCGTTAGCGACGATTGGGAATGGAAATGGCACTGGGTTTACGATACCGGTTATATGTCCGATACGACAACACCAAGCACGCTGCCAGCTCCGACTCCATCAGATGATTTGGAGTGGAGATGGCACTGAATCTATACAACCGTGCAAGATAAATCGTGGCCTGAGCCAACAGGCGAGGCAGTCAACTATGCTGGCTGGGAATGGCTAACCACCGATATATTGTCCTCGCCTACGCACACGGTTCCTTCGACTCGCTACCAGTCATTGCCCACCCAGAGCGTCTAACCCTCCATCAGGGGCTTCAACGGCATCTTCTCGGGCCTACGATACCCAATCGTCCAATCATGAATGACCTCAGTCCTCATATGACGAAGCACAGCATACGTGGCACAATGGCGATCTCGAAGAATGGCTTCACTCAAAAAGGCTCCACCAAGACAATTCGTGGACAAACGGGAATCTTTTTGACCCTTGATATCTCCCACTAATGCATTGTTCCTGGGTGTCATCGGAGACCCGTTCAAGCGTCGAATAGTACCTTTGTATGTTTCGTTTGTACGTGGTGGCATATTCATTTTTTTTTTTAAATTCGGTCCTGTTTCGATTAGGACGTATATTGCTGTGGCAAATGTGTGCATGGATTGCAATGCACATTCGTGGCTTTCACCGCCTAACTCGACTGCTCCGCTCGACGTTAGCGGGTTGCGACAGTCCATCCATAACTCCGCTAAATTTACTTAAATGAGTAAATCCGGGGTACAAACATCGCTTAGAAAAAATGTTGAGAATTTGCAGATATAGAACGAAGAATTAGAGCGTATAAAGTATCTACATGCTGTGGAGTACCGGATAGTATAACGCGTTCGAGGCCGTGGCACTGCTTTCTTCGGGCTGAAAGAGCTTCCGCGCACATAGTTACCAGAGGCCAAGGAATGTTCATGCTATGCAGAATTACGGTGGAACGAGTTTTAGTTACAGCATAACACTGTCCAGCTTTAGTTGCTGGACAGTTAGAATGCCGAAAACAATGTCTCACTCATGACAGACACGTTGTAATTTAATGATTCACTAAGTCTGGTGTAAGTGTTTCCACAATTCTGAGTGGCATACGACCGAAGCTTCCCTGAAAGATGCAATGTGAAGGACAAGAGCACATGCACAATGTTGTGTCAATACCTCGAAGGCCTATATATATGCATACCTTGATATCTAGCACAGCTCCCTGGCAAGGAACAACAACCTCAGGTAAAGCAAGAACCGCGCGAAATTTCAGACACCCGGAAAAGCAACCCACTCGAACGAAAACACTACTAAGTAAAGACATGGCTCTACCATCGAAGCAGGAATTTGTGGAGAACCATCTTCATGCTTGCGAGGGGCTTCCGGAGAGGTGCAGCATCTGCCAATACCAATGCGACAACGGCGAACAAGCGGTTCATATTGATCACTCCGGTACATCATGCTACTTCCACAAAGACTGCATCATTGCGTGGTTTGATACCAGGGATGCTAGCGTTGTGGTACAGCGTATGGCAAGTACGTGTCCCAATGATCGCCAGCCGCTTTTCGAGGCTACGCACCTTACAGATGACCAACAGGCCACCGAAACCTCGGAAGATGTTTACATTAGGGCCCTATCCTACATCCGCGTGGAAGAGTCTTCCAGGATGCGCGCCCGGAGCACTCCCTTAAGTCCTTTTTCGATTGTCAGCCACTATAGTGTTAGTACACTTCGGCGCCAAATTGTTCGAGATGTCGACGCTTTGGCAGCTGACGGAACGACCGACCGTATTATGGTTCGGGCAATGCAGTCTACTATTCGTGATTGGGACTCAGAGTTTTTGGCTGTTGCCCCACATTTCATTCAGTCCCAATTCGAGGAGTTGAATCACGATATTACAATGCTTCTTAGGTCGGGCCAGGTACATGCAGAGAGTGAATGCATGCAGCATGCTCTAGCCAACGTCCGAGAGGCCGAAAATATTCTACTTTCGGGTGGGAGTGATGGTTGGGATCGGTCAAACCCGGAAGCTTGGGTCAAGCTTTGGGATATGATCCAGGAGACCAATTCTGAGCTTTGTCGCATGTTCGAGAATCGGATCCAGTCGTTCGGAGGCGACATTGACACCCTCCGAAACACCCGAGCTGAACAGCGATGATGCTGAGTAGCTTGGACTTGAGCTTGCTAGCATGCCCTGAGTAACAGAAAATGCGTTAGTAGCTGTGTAACTGTCGATGATACTTAGCACAGTTTGAAGTGCTTCTTCACACGGTTTATATTCCTTCTTTGCAAGTCATATGTATCCTTAACCACAGCATGACGCATCATAGGTATTGCATTAATTCCTTATCTTGTATCGAACTCGCTTCCTGACGATGACCAACATGCATGGATAGTGCTGCCCGCAGATGTGGCTCCGTTTCCTGTTTTGGAGGTAGTCAAGCTAGCAGCTGAATCTGGCACTCGCCCCCTTGGATTACAAACGAGGTGCTAGTTTGTAAAGTCTCCACACTAAATAAAATAAGACTGCTTGGTTGGTAAGTGTCGCATTCAAAGGCAGGATAAGTGACCGGGTTGGAATCCTTGTCATCGTGCACTGAGCACAATGCTCGCTATATATCCTCCAGAGATCAGTCCTCTTATGTATTATAAGAAGGAATTAACTCCTCTTTTTTTTTCTCTTAGACCTAACCCATTATTTGTTATAAGAGTACCCTATTACCTACGAATCAAGACATTTTCCGCAGCCTCTTACAAGCCTATGCCCAATTTTTTAATGCTTAGCCATCCTTAAGGTCTATACTCACGTTTGATCCCTACATCCCAACCTCACTTTTCTATGTCTAACAATCAGTAGCTCGCGCAGTAGCCGTTTTGCTTCCAACGTGTTATGTGTAATTTAAGGATTGTAGCGCAGTCTCATGTCACGTGATCAGCGTATCCCGTTCGAATTTATGAACAGGCTTCCTTCTGTGAATGTCTATGCTCGCAATAAAAAGGGATCCAATAGAGGGTTTGGTACGCTATGTACTCCAAGAGATAGTATAGTGTTGTTGAACAGGTGCCTTTTTCTCTGTAAGCAACCATCAAAGCTTTGAGATACATTTCATTCGTCAGGAAGATTAGCAGAATGGCAAGCATGATGATCGTGACGGTTAAGGCATGCACGCTTCCGCACCTCTGGCCTTATAAAAACATAATGTGTTGTACCATCATACTAGATAATCCAAGGACAACGACATCAGTCCAGGGATACGCAGCTACAACGCTACCATATAGAAACGTTGTCAAAGACCGAAGCATCAAATTTTGCATCGGCAGCAGCAGCAGCCGCAGGGTAAGCCTTTCTCCAGGTTGACTTCTTACACGACCAGAGCGAGTGTCCGAACAAATTCCGCCCCCATCGTGTCCTATTTGTTATATCCCTTGGATCTCCAGCTTCTTCCGCGGAAAGGCCGATTCCAAAGTAGTTGTCTGTCGGCGACGCATAAACAAGCTCGTGGTCGACAAACGGCACGAGCCGCTTCCGGAGAGCGGATGCATTGGGGCCGTGCAGGAACTTGTAATCATTGGCTCGACAAGCGGCTACATGAGCATCTGTTGGGCGTCAGAAAGATTGCGTGTATTGATGAGCTAAAGTCACCCGCACGTTCTTGCCATAAGGCATGTTTGAAGCCCTTCACGTGGTTGCCCAGAGCTTTATGCTCGTCTTTCGATCTGGAGGCAAGTATCTTGTCAAGCGTCTCCTTGTCATTGAAGTGTCGTGCTTTCTCGGCCATGATATAGTGGCCAGCCGATTGATAAGTGATTCCGTCAACGTGGAATGTAGCCTTGTACCACGGTGCAAGAAAGCCGGAAACTGGGTCTGATTCGTCCCAGAAAAATAGAGTCTTGTGTTCCGGCTCTGCAGATGCTACTCTCCTGTCTCGAGTGCTTCTTTTGATCTTTCTCTTGCCCTTGTTTTTGGAAACTGCACGAGACATAATCTTGTTCGTGGAGGCTTTTACTGTCTTGGACCTAATAGGTGCGTGGCGGGTAGTCTTAGCCATAATCGTCGTGATCATGTAAGGATAGATTTAAGAACATAAACGAGAAGGCAACGGCATTGCAAATGCGAAAGAATATATACTACATGAAGGCGCAACACAGCCACATCGGCTGCGGCTGCCTGATGAGCGGGGTACCATGTGACAATCACTGCGCCTGGGCAAGCGCTCTGGTCTGCTTCTTGAATCTACTGTTGTTATTCGAGCTTAATCTTTTTTTTATATTGCTCTTTGAAGCGGCCACTGTAGGTCCGTTTAGCTGTAGCAGTTAAGTGACGGTGAATGTAGGAGGCCCCGTTTAGCGCCCGTGTCGTTAGGCGACTATGGCCATCCCTGTTAGCGCACTCCTTTTCCGCAGCCCCACGCTGTCATCGCTCCGTGGCTGAGCGTTGGCCATGCATCATTCTTCCGGATGATGCCTCGTCCTCCCCACAAGCCGGCGCAACGTCCTCCAAACAGCGCAGCTTCGCACCCTTCGCACTCGATGGTGCCGTCTTCGCCTATCGTATCGTCTTAATTGCCCTTCTATAGATTTCGCGTCGCTCCGGCTCTCCAACAATCGCGTATTATTCTTGGATATATTTCACACCTATGCTACCTTTGTAAATCCGCTCGGATCCTCTTCATAATGATTCTACGGCGGCGATGCGGTGCATCCGATTGCCTGGCGTGGTTCTTCGTCTCCGGCATTGCCCTCGTCTTCTTCCTCATATGCAGTATCCTCTACGGAACGCGCACCGAGAACCCCTCGCTCCCGCGGGTCGTACAAGAGGTGCTCCCAGCTGGACGTTGCCTCTGCCAACAATCGACAACTTTTGAGTGCGCCACATGCCTGGACTGCGCCGCTCACCCAGCCTTTGTCCCCAACTCTACGCGCACGCAGGACGAATCGTGGGTGTTCGATTATCGCCGCGACGCAAACAACTATGGCCTGAGCGAGGACCAGTGCCAGGCGGCATTTTCTGGCCTATTCGAGGACATCGTACGAGCGAAGAACTTTGCAATGGGCAAGGGCATGGTGACGCAGAAGAATCTGACGGATTTCGCCTTGTCCAAGGGCATGGTGCACGCTATGATTTATGATGGACAGGTACAGTTACCACCGAATATAATTCCCAGATTTGGCTAACAAATACGCAGCTATATGTTCTCCGGACCTTTTTGGTAGATAACATCAATCGCCAGAAGGCCGTTGCCTCCCTGGCCGCTTTGCACCGTGCCATCTCCGCCGCCCGCGACCGTCCTTCGATCCCCAATATCGAATTTGTTCTCAGCGTCGAAGATCTTCCCGCACAACCCAAGAAACCGATTTGGATGCTTGCGCGCCGCGCAGAAGACACGGATCTGTGGCTGATGCCCGATTTTGGCTGGTGGAGTTGGGATATGCCCGCTCTAGGCGCATTCGACGAGGTCGCCGCCGAGGCAATACAGCGTGAGCGAATCGAGCCGTGGGATGCAAAGAAGGAGAAGCTAGTATGGCGCGGCAAGCTGAACTTCGCGCCGAAGCTGCGGAGGGCGCTGGTCGAGGCGGCGAAGGGCAAGCCGTGGAGCGATGTTGGGCAGGTCAAGTGGGAAGACACCGAGTTCAAGGAGCCGGGTGCACAGTTTTTGGCGCCGGTGGACCAGTGCAGCTACATGTTCATTGCACACGCCGAAGGTACAACGATGATCCTTGGAGAAGGACCATGTGCTAACAGAGACACAGGACGCTCGTACTCCGGTGCCCTCAAGTATCGCCAGCTCTGCCGCTCCGTCATCGTCTCGCATAAGCTTCAATGGATCCAGCACTACCACTACCTCCTGATTGCCACGGGTCCTAAGCAGAACTACGTCGAGGTGGAACGCGACTTCTCTGATCTCTCCTCGACCATGGACGATCTCCTTGCACATCCCGAGAAAGCGAAGCGCATCGCTGACAACAGTGTGAAGACCTTTCGTGAGAGGTACATGACAGGTGCCGCGGAAGCCTGCTACTGGCGTGCCCTGGTGAAAGCGTGGAAAGAAGTCAGCTTTGAACCTGCGCTGTACGAGAAGGTAGAAGACGGCCAGAAAAAGACGAGGGAGCAGAAGAGGGGTGTTAGATATGAAACCTTTATGTGAGCCCCCCCCCCCAAACCAGCACACACACACCAAAAAAAAAATTAAACAAAAATGGATAGGCTTGCTGACCTTCTCGCAGATTGTACGATTACAACACACAACTAGAGTGGCCCAAGAGTGCCAAATAGGCTCTTGCGGCGGGATATTACGTTAGTACGCTGATTATGCATCAAGCTATTTTGGATACATTGTTGATAGCGTTTGGTATACCCGATCTTTTGCATTTGGAAAGGTTCGCGCACGGATAGAAGGTATGGGATGGAAATGTCTTACATAGCAGCTCGATCAAAACAAACAAAATAGATTTACCGAGGGTCCTTTTCGTGGTGTAGCTGAATCACGGGAGACTACGACATTCAATTCAATATCGGTGTACGTACCACCGGGATAGCAAACGAATCCCGTTTTCTGCGGCGGAACTCAACCCATGCTGCCGAACGTGATAGGCTTTCAGGGAGCTCTACCACACTGTCATTATACCAGTATGACAGGCTAGTAGGAAATCTGTATTCATGATTAACTAAGTTCTACATGCAATCCATTCTGAGAGCCCGATCAACTCGCCTAAACCCGCACCATCCCTCCCCAAGCTCCTCACAGCTTACTCCTCTCCTTCTCTCCCTCCTGCATGAGCGCCCCCAACTTCTCCCTCACGCCCGGCTCCAGCCCCTCCTCCGGCGCCTTCCCCGTCCCCCTCATCACCCAAATCTGCACGAACCCGCCCACCGCCTTCACGCTCTCCTCCCCCTCTTTAAAGAACCCAACTTCGTACATCACACTATTCTTCCCCAGCTTCACCACGCGCAATCCCAGCTCCAGCACTCCCGGATACTGCAACGGCCCGAAGTAGTCGCAGTAGCTGCTCGCGACGAGCGCCGTGCGCGGGTACGTCGTCGTGTTGTACCCGACGTGCGCGATGAGGTACTCGTTGATGATGGAATCGATCAGGACGCCGTAGATGGGATTGTTCAGGTGGTGGAACATGTCGTTGTCGGCCCTGCGGGGGCGTCGGTGTTAGTGGTGGCCTGGGGGGAGGGTGGTCACGTGGATGGGGTGTGAGGCGCACCATCTTGTTCGGTAGGAGAGGCGGTAGGGGTAGTTGTGCCGTTTGCGGAGCTTTTTGGAAGCGAGGTCTAGACCGAGTGCTGGTTCTGGCATGGTGGATGAGAGACATGAATGGAGGACGACGGAGAGGCGTTGATGGGGTAGAAAGGTGGGCCGAGGTTCGTCGGACTCTTGTCTTGGCGGTGTTTGCATGCTGTGCTGTTTATCTCATCTTGCTCACCACGATTGAGCAGTGACTCCGATATTGCATATCTGCCTGTTTTATGACCAGGGACGCTTTTTTAAACCCAAGGCCGTCGCTATCAGCCAGTCGACGTCAAGCAAGTCGACTAGTATATGTTCATAAGCGAGACTGGGCAATTGAGAAAGTGCGAAGAGCGTCTCCATGTATCGGGGAGGGGGAGTAATCCTTAAGCTCCATTACTGATCTAGTTCACCCTAAAGGAGACATTATTAGAGATTCACTGTCTTGTATATAGTTTGAGCTACTCGGAAGATCACCTTCCTAAACGTAGACTCTTCCAACAAGCACGGCTCGCGTTCTATATCGCAAACGAGAACCGTGTTGCTGATTGTTGGGAAAAGCACGTGCTGCTCAAGCACAGAACAATGGCAGGATCGCACCGGCAGCGTACATCTTAAATACAAGTCGTTGCCCTGCAGCACCTTCGAGGGTAGTCCCGACGGATCATCCTTGATCCTCGTCACCGCACTGTCCATACATAATGGTATGCAGCCCACGAGCACCACGGCTAGCGTCGTAGCCAGCGTGTCGACGATAAAGGGAACCCACCCGCCACGATAATGTACCAAGTCGATGAAATGCTTCATTCCGTGAATGGAAACTATGTGAGCAGTGGAACAAATTGGAATGACGATGGTACCCAGGGGTACAACAGCGATGAGAGACCATCCAGTTTGCTGCACAAAGGGTGTTGGATCAGCAGTGGCGACGAACCCAGTGAATGCAATGCATATGGTAAGGTAAAGGAGCGTGGCAGTCGACATGTTAACAGAGTCGAAGGGGCCAGGAACCAAAGACGGACATTGATGGGGTCCGTCTTGCTTCTGGCTGCCCTTGTGGAGCTTCTCATCGCAGTGAGCTTCGACGCCTTGCACTTTTTCGTCGATGGGGCCGCTGGCATAGCTGCAAGACGCTGCTTGCTGCATCTGAAAGTACTTGATGCATGGAAGGCGACCAGCATGCCACAGGATCGGAAGTGGGATGAGGCGGTACAGGAGCTGAAGCACACCAGCCCACATTGTCCATGGTTCTAAGGCGTCTGAAGTGGATAGTGACCAGTGGTGAAGTAGCAACGCGGTCAGGCACATGATGAAGCTGGCGAAGCAGACTGTGTAATTGTAACGCGAATATTGCGGGGGTCGTCCGGTTAGGGGAGCTTTATCATGAACCAGCTGGATCGATATTAAGAGGAGAATATCATGAAGCAGGATACCGCTGAGGCCGTACGGAAGGGAGTAGAGGTCGGCGGCGCGCTGGCCATGTTCGGCACGAGCGTTGGAAGCGTTGATCAGGTCTGTGAATTGCATTTTTTGATGTTTTTTTTTTCGGATGCTGAATGTGTGGTGAATAGGGAAGTAACGACGGAACTTCAGGTCTTACAAGAGTCGCGTGGGAAAATTGTATCGTTACACGGCTGGGGTCTGTGTTCGTATCTGCCCAACGTTGGGCAAGTCTCCCACAGGTGGTGTTGACTTCCTGGGGACAACCATTACTGTAGTCCTTGACAGAAAAGGAGAATTCATATGCGTTTATGGCTGGAGGGTGCAAAGTACAGGAGCGGAGAGTCAAATATGGCGGGTCTGCGTGGAGAGTGTTGCAAACGCAAGAGGAAAGAGCGATCGCTGATCAAAGCCGCCGAGATCCGCGCCATCTCCGACCCGACGTCTTGTACGACGAGCCACTGCAGCCCACCACACCGTGTTGAAGCCCGTCTGCGCCCAGATGGCGCCGCACGCAGAATCCAGGACATGGAGCCCCGAATAGCAACTCTGCTTGGGGACTCGCGCCTCGAACAGCGCGCCGGCAACCCTCTCTCGCGGTTGCCGCCTCTCTCGGCGGCCCCGCGCAGGCCGCACCCCGTCGAGCCCACTACCAATACCGCCAACGCCCGTGTAAGCGCGAATGCGACCTGTTCGGGCCCGTCACTGCTCGCTCAGAACCACCACCCGCAAGGTGCGAGCCAACCAGCCCCGCCAGCGAGGCAGAAGCCTAGCGCACCCATCGGGGATGTCTTGAACACCGTCACCCCCTTCAGCGGGCGTTTGAGTGATCTACTCCTGGACCCGTCACAGCAGCAGGCGTCCAAGAGGAAGCGCGCAGAGGAAACAGTCGGCCCGCCACCGCCCCCCGGCCCGGAGAACTCGCTCTTGAGACTACCCAGGCCGAACCAGCAGCCGAGGAAGAGCACAAAGCGACCGCGAATCCCTCCGCTTCTGCAGGGCCTGCATCAGGTGCCTCTGCAGGCTCAGAGCCGCTTGTTCCCGCCCATCACAGGCGAGTCGGGTGCTTTTGGAAGGGACATCGGAGACGACGTGGGACTGCGGGCTACAAGCGGCACAGAGAGAAGACACGAGCAGGTCAGCGACCTGGGCTCGAAAGCGCCTTCTGACCGTCGCCCAGTCCCGCAAGAGGAAGATCCGTCAAGCGCAAGAGAAGAAGCTCCTTTGGGGTCTTCGGAGGACAAGGGGACACGGGTAGTTGCCGACCCTTCGCCCACAGGCTCCGAGAGGGCCACAACAAAGCACGCGAGGAAGAGGATCAGATGGTCAGACCAGGAAACGAAGGACTTGCTGGTGGGTGTCAGCAGATTTGGCATCGGTAACTGGAAAAGGATACTCCAGTGCCCGGACTTCACCTTCAATCAACGCACCGCCGTCGACTTGAAGGATCGATTTCGTACATGCTGTCCGGGCGAAGGCCTGAAGCCCAAGAAGCCGAAACCAAAGGGAGACGCACTTCAGGATGGCTCTCAGAGCACAGCTGCCTCGTCTGCGACAACAAGCATGACAAGCAGCCATGACGCTGTCGCCCAGGAAACACTGCATGCCGTGGATGCCTTACGCAAGAACAGGAAGGGTGATCCACATCGGAAGGGACCTGCAGAGCTCCGCGAAATGGGCATACACGGCACTTTTACGAAGAGCAACCGTAGAGAACGGCGCGTTTTCACCCAGCAGGACGATGAGAACTTGCTTAAAGGATTCCAGAAGTACTCTTCGTCCTGGTACTTGATCAGGAATGACAAGGAACTGGGATTTTCCACTCGCCATCCGACAGATCTACGCGACCGCTTTCGCATCAGGTATCCGGAGCTGTTCGCCAAAGCTGGCTACAAGCTAAAGCCAAAGCACGAGCAAATTCTTAAAGAGAAAGAGAAGGGCAAAGCCAAGGAAGCAGGCAATAGTCAGCCATCGGTCAGCAGCGATAATTCTCCTAATCCTTCCTCAGCGAAAGACCCCACCTCAGACCCCTCTTTCTCCAGCTTAACCTCGACTGCATCATCCAATTCCAACCCGATGCCATCGGACCTGCGAGGGTCATTCCTGGTTTCGTTCGCTGGTCCAGTGGAAGACTTTGGCGACATTGCCTCAGAAGAGGACGGCGACAACAGTCGCAGTCCCGTCATCCTCAACCGGAACATCTTTGAGTGGGCTGACGCGAACCCCTCGCAAATGGCCGGTGCTAGCTTGCCGTCGATGGGAACCCTCGCAAGCGACGCTCCTCTCACCCTTGTCAATACGACCGACAGCCAGCACATCAATCCTTCGCTGATGCTCAACCTGCCCATGGCGTTGCTGAACTCCAATGGCCTCCTTTCGAACACCTCGCAAACCTCGACGTCGGCGCGGCTCCCTGATCCACACCAACATACTACAAGCACATCTGTTGCTCCCAAGCTTTCCGTGACGAGCATTGCAACCGCCTTAGCACCTGTTCCAAAGCACTCGGCCAACCCGCTGCTCCGTACCCCGAACCTTCCAACGATCGTCTTCCCACACGTGCCTGCGTCCAGCGCTCGAAGCGCAGTGCACAATCTCCCGCCGCCCGCAGACTTGCTCTCCGGTCTGGAACAGGATATTCGACCAGAAGTGCAGGCGGCGCCGTTCATGCTTGAAGACGGCCTTGTTTTTACAAACTTGCCTTCAGGTGGGGGGACAGGGTATTCATCCGGCACGACGCTAGCTCCGATTAATAATTTGCCTGGCCGCGAGATGCTGACGCTGGATAAGGGTCTGCTGCAGGATTCGGGTCGTGGGGGATGAGAGCCTGGGGTTGGATGCTTTGGTTGTAGGTGGTCGTAGAAGAGATAAGTGATACCCTCTTTCTATGCGTCGCTACCTTTGACAATGCATCCTTCTGCTACTGATGTGCAGTGGCGAGATTGATTGGTTTGTGATAGAGTGAGTGAGTGGGCCTGTCATGACGGATTCCGCCCAGGTTGACCGACGACGAGCATGGACTCGAAGGTTGAGTGCCGGCAGATGATGTATGTCTATTGGGCTCTGCGTGGTGTGTGCAATGGCCAGGAGGGTTCGATGGGTGGCGTGAGCGTGAGCATGTCATGACGGATACCGCGCAGGTTGCCCTACGAAGAGCATGGATTCGAAGGTTGTATGGCGGCGGATGACATATGTCCATTAGTCTCTGCATGGCATGGAGTATGTGTAGGCGGCGTGAGTAAGCTGGCTGAATGGGTGAGCATGTCATGAAGGATTCCGGACATGTCTACCGTCGTGAGCGACGACGAGCATGGACTCGAAGGTTGAGTGCCGGTGGACGATGTATGCCCATTGATCTCTGCGTGGTGTGTCCGATGGCCAGGAGGGTTCATGGGGAGCATGAGTGAGAGCAGGTGGCCGGCTTGAGGTGTAGGTCGGGAGGCTTATGTCTTCGTGCTCTGCTACGCTATAGATGAGTGATGCAGCGATTATAACGGTCAAGAATACTCACGGGTTCGTCTCCGACGCTTGTAGAGACGGTAGAGTAGGAGTGACAGGGGTGCGCATGTCACCAGTAGCGTTACGAGGGCGATTATGGATTCGTTTGATAGAGGCATGACTGGGTCGAAGTGATGGTGCTCGAAGGAGCGGTGGTGAGAAGTGGTTGCGAGTAGTATTGGACTTATAGCTCGAGTGAGCTCTTTATAGATGTGGTATATACCGTGAGGAGATTATGTATGCCACTACCCATGGATGACATGGATCGAAGCGACATGGATCGAAGCGACATGGATCAAAGCGACATGGACCAAAGCAACATGGATCAAAGCGACATCAAAGCGAACTGGTTAGCGTGGGCCCACTCATCCCATTATTCCCGCTACCGCTGCCCCGTGCCGGCCCCGTGTCGAATTGGCCTGACGGTGGAGATGACCTTCCGGCCACTTCCCTCGAGAACCTTGCGGTGCCGGTCAAGTGAACTGGGGTACCCAGGCACAACAGAATAAGGCAACCGCGGCTTGCGTCGTGGTCCGTGCACCATAACCAGACATGCCAGTCGAACCTTGGAGGCAACCGCAGCTTGCGACTTGATTCGTGCACCATGCAATGCACCAAGAATCCTCTCCCACACTTTCTGGGTCAGACCCCAGAATGTGCGGCAGTGCTTCGCCTGTTACGATAGCGTCTGATGCCAACGCCCCTGTGATCGCTGACGGCGATCTCAGTCAGGACGTGCGGTAGAGGACGCCGGCTAGGATTCGTAAACCTAGGCGTACCTTTGGTACTTGGTTGTCTGTCGTTCAAGGCGGACGGCTCAGCCGCGACAGCAGCGGCCGTCGGAGCGCGTTGGAATCGACCGTAGCGAAATCTACGATCCTCGAGTCCTGCGCCAGCCTTATCTACCTTAGGTTGGTACCAGATTAATGGGCTTAGTCAACGAAGAGGAACGCGCGGAGCTTGGGAATGATTATGGTCTCGTACTGTGGTCAGGTGATAAGGCTGGTGCCCAGGTGTGGAAACGCAGGTAGCTTTATACAGTATAATTGCACATGTATGGTCGTCGTTAAATACCTTTTCTATTAGACAACTAAGGGATTCTGGGATGAGGCATTAGCTTTGTATCTGCGTCCGATAGGTATAACGTTTAGCTGTACACTGTTTTGTGAACAGGGCTTGGAGAGTCGGGGAGTCGGCCGTCGGGGTATGACCTCAAGTAAGCTGCCGCGAAACGGTCTGTCGCGGAACGAAGCGGTCACGCTCTTACGGCGCTGGGCTATGATTTGTGCCCCAGCCCGCGTGAGGACCACGTCGCTAGAGCCCTTGAGCCTCCTCAAATAACTAGGACACTGGTCCATTGACCGCGAAAAATCTATTCCTGCGTAAATTTCTCATCGAACAACGATTGAATCTGCGACAACTGTGGATGCAGGGTTCGTTCTATTATAAGCAAGCAAACCATCCCATAATATGTTCTTCCTTTCATAATAATTTTCAGAGTGAGCTGTTCGGCATTCATTGAGTTCTCGTTGTTGCGTTGTGCCGCGGCTTCATGAAGCTCGCGAAGTACGTTAATTGAATAATTTTCAGAGGCGCTATGGAACCCTGCCAGTGAGCTGGCTCGAGCTCTTCGACCGGGTTTGGGACTGTCCTTGGGATATAAAGTGTGTGCATGCCCAAGACAACGACCCATAGATGCTCTATCGCCGTCCTATAGCTATTACACCGCCGTTATTACTGCTACAGCCTAATAAGTTATTAGTTTAAATTATTACTTTACTAGCTATAATAGAATTTTAAAATTTTATATTTAATAAATTTTAGTTATAATTCCTATATTCTAGTTACCTATATTATATAAGAATAAGGTATACACTAAGTCGATACAGCTCCCACGGATAAACGTAAAGAAATAAAGTGTGTGCATACCACCAACTGAAATGGGCCGAAGCCTTACAGTCGCCCGTATTACCGCATTCTTTTCTAGTTTCTGCATGCTATAGTTAGAACCGGTCATCCCTTAGTACGCTGCATACAATATGCAATAGCATGGTATAACCATACAAAGCACATTGAGTAGTAATGCATATTCCAAAGTGTGCGTGCGGCTCCTCGCTGAGGGCTATGGAATGACATGACGACGGAGCTCGCGGGTGGAGCACAATGCGATACGAAGGGTTCCAAGAGAACAAGTAGAACTGACTGAAGCTTCGTGATCTAGTTGGTAGTTGTTAGACTGTCGGTTGCAGTTTAAGTGCCGCATCTCGACTAGAAACTCTAAGACACGTAGTGATAGGCTGTGTGGAAAAACTATGGATATGCTTTCCGCAGAAGTGGTCGCATTTTGCTACTGGGTATCGGAGCTGGTCAAGCTTCGCTAGGAAAGCAACGCGGGGCTGGAAGCCTGAGGCATCATCTAGCCGCGGAGATTCTGTGCCTGAAGGCCATGCTCACCCTACCGCTCGAAGGTAATTTAGAATTCAATTCAAAGCATGCAAACACCGTACGGTCGCTTCGTTTGTATCCAGGCAAGAATATGCCCAGATTGAGAACCAGTTGGTGGGTGCGTGGCCAACGAGCGCACCCAGCATGTACAGCATAGCACAAATAGTAAGATAAGAGTGGACAAGCTTGTATCTTCGTTTGAATTGATTGTTCAGCTTGACATCACGCACCCTCATGGAGGACTTGCGCACGTGTATTGGAGCCTAGAGGAGATCTCATGGAGGATGCAGTGCAAACAAGGCTGGCGCTAGGGCAAGCTCGTTCCTTTCGTGCGCGCCCCACTTCCCAACGTCCTTTAACCTCCTACATCTCTCTGATTCTTGCAACAACAACGCTCTCGTCCACGCGCTTTTGTGGTATCAAACCAGACAATCTCTGGACAACATATGCGATCCAGGAATATATTCAAGTACCCAAGGGATGATGGATAAGTGCGGCGCGTCTCTACATTGGCTCTGGACAACGCGCGCGTGCACCGCCAGGTTCGTAGCCCCCGCCGCGTACAGGCTGTAGAGTCCGACTTCGAGGACCACCCTAACATTCTGTCAGTAAGAATGTTGGGGGGTGAACTTACCTGGTTCATCGTCGACCCTCGCCTGTAAGCAAAAGAAAAGCAAGAACTCAGAAGGAATGCAAGGAAAAAAAGCAGAAAAACTCAATCGGAAGCATACAAGAAGTCAAGAAGCCAAGAAGAGGGTGTAAAGAGAAAAGAAAGGGAGCATGTACGGCTCGTGGGGCTAACCCACGGGCACCACAAACGGGGAGTAATCCCAGAAGAGATCCGTTTGCGCAGTTCAAGCTTTGCAGCTCTCCCCGATACACGCGAAGAAGAGAAATAGGTGGACCCTGACCGAGTCGCTTGTGTATTCTGCCATGCACGACTGTGACGACTCCAATGTCATAGCCCGCCCGCCCAGAAGGATCCATTTCCTCCAAGGGCAGACTCGGTTCGATAATTTCTCCCCGGTAACATGGCCATGTAGGCTACGAGGGAGTCGACTCCGCCAAATCGTAGCCGATCACGAGGTTGAAGATCGTGGCCCGGGGCTTTTGGCACCCGTACATGTACAAGAGGATGCGCGAGCATGCATACGTACGTACGAACGAGGCAATGGAAAGAGCACAAGTGAGTGACAGAGGGCCGACGCTGTAGTGCCGCCGGCGGCTGGATGCGGTCGAAGCCACTTGGAGGGTCGGCCGTTGGTTGCTGTTGATGCCGATTAGCCGATCACCGCTCAAGAACGGTGGTGGAGGGTCGGACTCACCTAAGATGCGCGTTGAGCGTCGGTGCAGCTAGCGGAGCGTTTGTGGTGAAAAGACGGTATCGGAGGGCATGGGCGCGAAGCGCATGATTTGACGACAAGGCGTTGGTGAGCTTGAGGATAGGGCGAGTCTCGAAAAATTTTGGTGTGTGTGGAGTGGGCAGAGGGGCAGCTTTATAGAAGGAAGGTACGGGCGGTGCACGGGCACGTGACAAAGTGGGTCCGAGTATGAAGAGGGCTACCGCCTCGCCCAAGCAACGCAAGCACCAGCCAGAAGCTCTGAGGAACCCGCACACGCAGTCCTTTGTCCCAACCTCACACACCTTACGCTGCAAGAGTTTACCGCTCCTCACAGCTCCCGCGCGATGACTACCGGACACTCCGCTCCGATACCGCGCGTCGGGTTATCATCGCTGGGGTTTACAGCGGAAGACCCGACCAAGGTGGGGTTATGCGACCTCTCAGCAGAAATCTACAATGAAATCATGGAACACTACATTGCTCAGGTAAGGTACTCTCCCAGGCTTTTACCCATCAGCAGAGCTCACTTCTCTTCATAGGACCGGAAGCACGCGATCATCGCAACGTACATCACTAAGAGCACGCGGGATCATTGGTCTCCGGGGTTGTGTCAACGTCTCGGCCCCATTCGCATCGACAAACACTTGGACATTAATGTCCTCGATCATCTCGAAAAGTACAGCCGGTCGACTAGATCTCTGACACTGCATTACAACGGGAACATTAGACGCACCGATGGGAATAAAACGCAAGTTTGCCAAAATTTCAATCGCCTGACAGGTATCTACGAGGGGCTCGAGAACCTCCGCACCGTGGCTGTCCATCCAGGTAATGTTGTCGACGAGCAGTTCGACAAAAACTATGAGACTCTCCTGGGCAGATTACCTCATGTGCACACTGTCGTGCTGCCAACGAGACAATTTTCGGTCCGCATCACGGGTGAATCAGCGGTTCCAGTTTCATCCACGCCATTTGGTGCGATTGTGCGAACATGTTGGGGCACGGCGTCTAAAGCCTCGACAGACTCTGAATTCATTCGCTTGTTCATGCGCCGTGACGCGAATATGGACACGGCGCGTCAGTTTCTGTCGTTCCATCAGCACAAACTCGACGAACTTGCATTCTTTGGCAGTGACAACGCAGACCCAGCCCACTGGGGCTCGGCTTGCATATCCATGGGCCTTGGTCATTCCATAAATGCGACCAAAGTACATTTGCACCACGTACAGGGTCCCGCTCTGGACAACATACAACTCTCCGATACCGTGGAATCACTCGGAATTTACAACATGCGAAACGAGGGCGATCCCAGCCTTCCTACACTCGTTGCTGCCTTTGTGGAAAGATTTATTTCTGCCAAGAGATCGACTGGAAATGCAAAGCTCAGAGAGGTTCACCTGGTACAAACTCTGAGGGATGGTGCGACTCTGGAGACCGAGACTATCACCCAAACCGGGTTTGATCGGCTTATGAGGGATAGTACGGGTACGTGGGCTCTTAGTGTTCACCAAACGGGAAGTTTATCTCTGTGGGAAGCACGACGCCAGTCTCCGACCCTCAGGATGCTTTCTATGCGAAAGGCAACTGAGGTTCGGCAGATGGCGGAACTTCAGGGTGTTGCTCGACACCTTCCAAATTTGCACGGCCTGGCCGTCAACTCTGACGTATTCAAAAATCCGCATGCTATGCCTTTGTATTATCTGGGGACTGTGCTGCATTTTCGGAACGAAGGAGCCAAATATTGGGTGAGTCAAATGATGACGCTTGGCTCTCTTCTAATGGTCTAATGTTTTGAACAGAGTGCGATTAAGGGCTTGAAATTGGCCACAATTGTCTTCTTCGTACCGCCGCCAAACAGCGCCCTGACGGAAGAGCAAAAGAAGCGTGGGTTAGCATATCTGGACGGAGCTGTGCAAGATTTCTCGTGTCACGCTCCAGATTCCGTCAAGGTACGTACTCATGCCTACTACGCCGAGCCTAGTCAGACTTGGATTTCTCGGATTCCGAAATTGGCTCCATTATACATTTTACTAATTCTTGTTCTGCCGTGATAGACAATCCACATCGTGTTCCGAGGTATGGGGGTCAAGAGGGTTAAGCAACTGTATCGAGCCTTCGAGACCGCAACATCATATCAAGTCGAGCGCAAAGTACCGGAAGGGCCGAGGTTTGGTATCTCTTTGTGCCCATAGACCGGTGCAGCAAAGTGGGACTACAGCAAACCCGTGCCTCCGACTACTGAACCTGAATGCGTCGTGAGACGTATCAAGCAGTCCGAACTTACAGGGGATCAGTACGAGCACCTTGTTGCTCTGGATGGTCATCACGAAATCTGGATGGAAGATTTCGAATACAGCGAACTGGGCCATCTCTACTACTCCAAAGAGAAGTTGCGCCAGACTAAAAAGGAAGAAATCGAAGTAGCAAGGAAGCAATACCAGGCCAAGCTCGATGAAATCATGAAGCAGCTGCAGGAGGAGTCAGCAAAGAAAGAACGGCAGAAGCACGTTAAGAAGTCACAACCAGCAAACCCCGGCAAGCGTAGCAGACATGCCTCTCCTCCCCTTCGTATGCCCGGCGCCTGGGTCTCGGATGGCGAGAAGACTCCGGAGAGGAAGGACAAGAAACAAAAGCACTAGGGAACCTTAGTCGTGGGACAACGTGCTGTTGTAGACGACCTGGGTCCTCGGTAGCGATACCCGTTCGCACGAGGAGTGGCCGACCCTTGCTTTGTCTGGAAAGATTTTATACAGCCTATCATAGGGTTTGACGGCGTATGTATGGTGGGCGGTGCCAGCTGTTTTGTCCTGGCGCGCTTCTCGAAACCAGGGGATGGTGGGCGGCGTATATAAGGCGAGGAAGTTGGCATGGTATGGGCTGATCCTGTGTTTGATTCACATCGGTTGATACTCAGGAACATGTACGATTAGTGAATCACCTCGTGAAATAATGCTGAATGTCTTAATCCAGCCATTCGAGTTAAATATAAAATGCGTAAAGGTCCTCGGGAACCCGCGTGCATGACTAGTTTTGAACCTTCAATCATGGGTATAGAAACGTTAGGTTTAGTCTTTCGTCAACTTACATACCATTGCGATATTGACTTTCGTGTTGTGCAGCCTGAAATAAGGCATATGTTTGGTGCCGCGTCAATTCGACGACGCTCTTCATTAAAATCTGAACCCCTCAAGGCGGATGCCGTTACTTCACAGCAATACGAGTCGTCGCGGCGTCGACGTGTGACATATGTCAGCATCACAAGCATGCAAGCAAAGTTTCACGAGTGAGGGGGTTCTATCTGGAGTAATTACATGTAACACTGTAGCATCGACCTCTGCATTGTGGAACTGGGATAATATAAGAAACCTTCTACCGTAGCAACGTTCCGGGTTTGCTAGACCTCGTGAGAACCGCTCCACTATGCGAGTATCTGGGGGTCGCCAGGACGAAGACTGCGTTCGGGATGGGTCGTTATCTAGATACATTCCAAAGCCATTATCGCTGCACTATGGGGGCCTTGTGTTGTTAAGCTCGAGCTTCCTAGGATAGTGTATTTCTTTACGTTTATCCGTGGGAGCTGTATCGACTTGGTGTACGCTACGTCCTCACTTAACACAGAAGTGGGTAAAAATCAAAGGCGCTATAACCAGGGCCTATCAAACATAGGATTTTTCGAATTTCACAGCTGGTGGAGCGATGACTCAGCAGACGACTTGTTGGGCGGCAGCTGCCCTAGGATAGTGTATAGAGTTGTTTGCGGAGAAGAGTACATTGCATACGGAAAGCTTTCGAGAGATCAAGGACTCTGCGACTTCGCGGCATTACTGGTTCGTATCGTCGCCTGCATGAAAGGTAAAATAGCTTGGATCAATCAATTCCTGCGAGAGAGTGAGAGTATGGCATCCTATGCATGGTTTTATTGGACTTTGGAAATGGATTCTCGTCTTGGATTTCTGGTAATAACTAGATGGACGTGGGATGGAATATTAGAGCATGCTATGCGTCAACTTGTTGGAAGCGGAGCTTCCACTAGGGATCGATTCATTGAGTTCTAATATGTGGAGCAAATCGAGGCCAAATGATGCATGGCGGCTCTGCATGTGTTGGTTGCGCAAGCCAGCTAGAAGGCGATACGGCAGCCTGATCCACCTCGTCAGCGTTCACGATAACTTTCGCCCCTCGTCTCGTCTCGACATAGACAGCACCCAAAACGAAGACTGACAGCGATCAATTTGCGCGCCGCTCCACCTCTTCGCTACCTGATATATCCACCATCTACTACCTAAACAACTCAATCGCGTCCAGTATAAAATTCGGCTCTAAAAACCTATTCCCCGAGCTCCCACTCGCCACATTCAGCGTAACTGTATTGCTCCCACTCACCAGCTTCCCCGCCGGAACCGCAAAATCATACACCTCGCCAAACCCGCGGTACGCCCCGCGCGTCACACCGCGCGAATCGATCTTCGTCGGCGCCGCCGGCGTCGCAGGCGCATAGCTATTGATCTCGACGCTGGGCCGCCCACCCGCAAACGACAGCGTCGTCGCCACGCGCAGCGTCGCCGCGCCCGAGGCCTGCGCCGCCGACAGCGAGAATTTGATTGTGAGCGGCGTGTTGACGCTCTTGAAGAGCGCCATGGGGACGTCGGAGAGAGCACTCGAGCCCACGGTGTAGGTGAGGGGGCCCCAGGAGGACATGCGCGTGTCGGAGGGGTGCATGCGGAGGAATTTGTCGGCGTTGCGGAAGCCGGTTGGTTGGCCGTCGTACTCGCCGATTTTGAAGAGCGAGGTGTGAGAGGGGAGGGAGCCGGCGGTGTTGGCGGCGGTGGATTTGCCGGCGGAGACGGTGACGGAGGAGGACGCGAGCTTGAATTCGCCTTGGTAGAAGACTTGCGTGTAGGTGCCGGGTTTCATGGCGGGGGAGGTGAATTTTCCGGCAGAGTCAGCGTAGGCCCAGTACTGGTTGTTGGAGTTATCTGGGTGAAGTCAGAAAGGTTTGATGCAAGCACAAGTTTTCGGACGGTAAATGTTATGGATTAGGGCAAGAGGCGTAAGCGTGGTTGGGACTTACACCAGTGCAGGACCTTCTGGAGGCCGCTGGCTCCACCGGTCGCCGTCCCAGTAACTGTTCCGCGACCACTCGGCGCGACGTAACCGGAGATTCCCAAGTCCTTGAAGAACGTAGCATCCATGGTCTTGCCGGTTGGAATACCGGAGCGCGAGAAGGAAAGCGCGTACGGGCCGTGCAGGCCCATCCTGTACTTCTCAGTCTGAACATGGCCAGAATTCTGTTGGATTGCTTTCATCTGAAGTTGTTTGAGCTGTTTGCTGTTATAAGAAAAGGTATAAGAATAAGGTGTGGTATCATAGTAATAGATTAACTCTTCTTCCCCTTTTATTCTTCAACAAATTCATGTAAAAGTACAGGTTCGTAGAATCGCCAGCATTGTTCGAGTTGATGTCGCGGAAGAACGGTCCACCAGAGCTTGCCTCGTAAGAATACGAGTTGAGCAGCATGCATGCGTGGACGGCATCGTTGTCGCGGTAAACGCAGTGGACATAATCGTCGATGAAGCGCTCGCTCGAGTAGAACTTAGAGCGAGTCTGGCCGTTAACGAGGAAGACATCGCTGCCTTCAACGGCCGAGGAGGATCCGGCGGTGGTGGAAACAGAGCCGAAGGGGTATTCCAGGGGAAGCTTAGAGGGTTGAAGGCGCGCGATAAAGCGAAGCTCGCCTACAGACGGCTCGGCCGTGGTGTCAGTGGCCATGAAGATGGTCGCATCTCCCGACCTGATAACGATGTAATGCGTAAGGGTCGAAGTCTTGCAGGTAATCTTCGCATATCTGTCTGTTATATGTCAGTAGGTGCAGGATATGGGCGAAAGTCCTTGCGATAATAGACTTGCTGTTAACAATGGTGCTGGAAACGGTTGCACTCCCGAGTCCAGAAGAAATTTGCGAGCCTTTGCTCTGGTACTGGAATTCTTCACCGCGGTACAGAATCGAAGTGATATCGCAGGACTTCTTATTGACCGTGATCCTGAACGCATTATCCGATCCCGCGTCGACAACAATGTTGTCTCCAGAAGTCGTGATGCCGAAAGCGGCTAGCGCCGAAGAAGAGAAGCCGAAGGCCGCCAGCAATGCACTTTGGAGAAACATAATAACTGAAACAGCAGCGGGAAGCGGCTGGGAAGATCCTCAATCGCCACAAAACTGTGTCGCCAAGATATAGTTCTCCCTATAGAAGTGGAATTTTGACAAGCATGGTTGTGCCCTCGGGGCTAATTCCACCGTTTCCCCTTGATTTCCGCGGCGGCACGAGCCACACATGCGCGAGCAAGATCAAGGGCATGTAAGCCAGTACGGAGCCTCACCCTCGATGCAGCAGGTCGCATTGCCATTGCACCGAAGATGGTAAAGATTCTGAGTAGGTCCAGCGCAAATTCCCCGGTTTCGCTCTTTGCATCAACGCACTGCAATATGGAATGACGGCCACGGCTATGTTGCTCCCAGTCCGCTAATCCGGGGTGCAGCTGTCAAGCAACGAGAGTGGCGGAACATTATCCTACTCAAAGTAAGCTAGGAATATATTTCGCTTGGCAGTGGGTACCAGTACATGGTACAGTTCCTCGCTTACGTGGGTAGCTTGCACAACACTAGTACGTTCTAAATGAAATAATTTTTAAATAGCGAAGTAAACGTTGCGTTACGAAAGGAAAGCCGGTAAGTGGCTAAGATATCTAGGTAGAAAACAGATATTCCTAAGCGTGAATACTGCACGAAACGGTGCGATTTATGAATAGTCATGTACTAGCCCACGATTTGGACTGTACCTAGTTAAGCCAGAGAAGGCTCCATAAAAGCGGCCGAATCAGTCAATCGCTGGTATGAGCCCGCAAGCTGGGTTATTGGCGTCGACAGATGCGGTGCGAGAGCCTGCGGAGCTGATCATTTCAGATCCCGTCAAAGCAAGCATCCGATAGGCGAAGGATAGCTGAAGTATTAATCTAGCGTAGAAGGATAAAAACAGGCGAAGATTAGGAAAGCGAAGGTCGAGGTACCAGTCGCGCTCCGCTTCATTCGTCCTCGCATCCGGGACAGTCGTTCTTGTACAAGGGATGTACTTCGATCTCGCGGCACCACAAAGCCCAAGGACGGTCAACCGTTGCCTGAATCGACTCCCAAGCATCATGCGCCTCCCTATCGCTGAGGTATGTTACGTCGCCCTCAGCCTTGACCTTTGCAGACTTGATCTTTCCTCCTCCTTCAATGTCGATCTTGCCCTCAAGGAGATGTCCGAAATGCGCGTTTCGAATCGTAAGTGCCGTTGTCTGTGCGCGGGCTGCTTCTTTAGTGTAGATAGCCTGATACACAACCTCCTCGATGCCATGCGCGAGCGTTGTAAAACCATGCCCTTGCATCAGAACCGCAGCATGATTAGGTTCTTTGTCTGGCTCTTGCGAACCGCCGATTTGGGCTGGGAGGGCAGAGCGAACTTTGGAGTATATGAAGCCAGCGGAGGTGGCAGGCTTGAAGGCAGCGGAAAGGGAAGCGCCGAGTTGCGCGTCGCGCACGAGAAGGTCGTGTTTCGATCCGCTTGGGTAGTGCGAGGAAATGTCCCATACAGGTACACTCGACCCTATGGGCATGATTTGTTAAGACCGGCACACCGCACGCTTGCGACGGGTACCCACCGAGGAAGCCAGCCATGTGTATCGAGGCCCTCAGAGGAACCCCGCTGATGCAGTACGGAAGGACTTCTGGGCAATGGCTGTGCACCACCGCATTCACTCTCGGCTACATGTTTGATGTACGGTGAGTAACAGTGTCTGGCCGTGTGCATCGAGATGACTGACAAATCTTTTGTAGATTTCACTGTGAATGTGCCTCTCCAAGTACCCTTTTCTCGCACCCTTTTCCACCGCGGTAGCATCTTCGACGTTGTATTCCACCAAGTCGTCCGGTGTGCTCACAAGCGCCGGAGGCATGTTGCACGGCATCCAAAATGTTGCGGGGTTGTCCGGTGAGCGCACCGAAATGTGTCCGTACGCGTCGAGGACCCCATGGTAGTGAAGGATGTGTGAGGCGGTTACCAGCCCTTTGAACAGGTCCTCGAGGCCGATCTTTTCGCGCTTTGGAAAGTATCCGGCCGACATTGTGCGGGTATGTGGTTGTGCTCAGCTGGAGGCATGGTGGGGCAGGCTGTTGTGGTTGCGCAAGGTCTTGTTCCCCGCGGGCTAATGAGCCTCGGAGATGATGCGGATCTAATGCAGCATTGGAAGATTTTCTCCGGCGCTGCGTTTGACGCTCAATTGATGTTACTTTACGAAGGAGCTCGAAATACGTCGGCGGTTTACGTTGGTGGTTTGCACTATGGCCGAAATTCGTGAAACGGAGCTCCTTCGTATAAGGCACTCTACAGGTCCTTCACTAATCGGTCACGCACACGGAGCTGTATTAGTTGTCGCATGATCCGTTCAGGTCGATAACGACGATAAGGGAGATGCTAGTACTTGTAAAGATACGCAAGACCATATATGCTTCACTCGTGGAGCGAGAATTACAGGATGATCTCACGAGCGAGCAATTGCTTTTCGAACAGATTGTATGAGGCGACATTACAGCAGGCGGTTTGAGGGCCGGCATGGCGCGGCTTGGACAGCCATGTAGCCATCGCCTGCAATGTCCGAGGAAGCCGTACGTGAGGGCGTTTCGCAAACAGCCACAAACTGAATCCGTATGAGGATTTTGAAACCGGACACGGCTCCGTCGCTGTCTCTTTCGTGCACTGAGATGAAGGGCGACGGCGCACAATATGGATGCTGATCTAGCAATCGGTTCAACGCCCCGTATCAAATTTGAGTTTGGGTAACGGAACCCAGACCTCCTTGCTGACTGCAGGACGTCAACGGGTCCGGCTTACCCACGTGGCCATCGAGCTCGGCTGCACAGTGATCGGCACACGAGCGTTACGCGACCGGTAAGCATCGTACATCTTGCGAATCAGAAGTCCGGAGCGTTTGTCCGACGAGCAAACAACCGTCCAACATCAGGGCCAGGGCTGGGGTGAGGATGTGATGAGATGGGTCCGAGCGTGCATACCCGCTGCGAGTTCTCTCACATCCACGTGCAAGCAACGTGGCGCGCACGGCCCTTCTCAGCAGCTGGTGTACCGGTGGGCCGGCGATGCATTTGGGCCGTTGTTGTTACCCTGCCACGGTGTTACCTATAATGCAAGGCTTGCGATGTCGGTGCGTGTGAACTATTAGGACATTCGTTATCGATGCGAGCCGCTCCTTACCGTGAGTCGGCAGGCAGAGCCAACCGGCGGAGAAGATCGGGATGGCCGATGATATATTTGGAAATGGCTTACGATGCCGCATGCGTTAGGGGAATCGCATGCCGGAGACGGCGTGTCTCGGGATCTCCACGTGCGGTTCAAGCCGCAACGTTGTTAGGCACAAGGCTTGCGGATGCAGCTGGCTCAACTGAACTGAACCAGACCGTCAACGTGCCATTGTCTTTCGCTAGATCCTGACCACTGCAGCGACTGTGCTATGCAAAGACACGGAATGTGTCTCTGTTGTCTGACCTCGCCGTGGTTAGCAGATGGCGGCACGGAGAAGCTTGGCTGGCTGTGCGACAGGTATGCTAAACGTTAGCTGCATCCGCATGGAAGAGATGCGCCATCTCACGACCCTCGCTCGCCTGCGGAGTCTCGGTCCTGCGACCGTTTGTTTATGGGGCCTTCAAGAGGCGCAGCGACAAAGAAGCATTCCAAGCTGTGAAATGATGGGGAGAATTGGACTATGGAGACACAAAGACGGTTGGCGGAGAGCCAAGCTACTGTAGTGTGTGCGGGCCAGGTCCGCACAACGTGGCAGCGGCGTGGGCGCATGGCACCTGATGAATGGCGCATCAGCGGATGCATCCTTTGTCAACGTGCCCGCCCTGTGGTTGCTTCTTGCGGACGGCCAACGGGCACACAGAAAGACGCGCTACAGGCATCCCCGTGCGCTCAGCGCTCGTTTCAGGGTGCGTCCGAGCACGGTCAAAAGAGTCGCTGCTCCCGCGACGGGAACGCAGATGTACCAAGTCGGCTGCTCACTGCACACCTCCCTCCAGCACACGCTGCCCAGGTATATCACGACCGAAACACGTCTCAGTGTGCACGCCTGCACCCAGCTGCTGCTGCGTCGCTAGCCGTCGCCGTGCCTCATCGTGCCGCTCACAGCTCACACCCTCTTGGTCACCCCTTGCCGATCCACTCCCTCGGAGACGTGTGAAACCCTAGCCAGGACACCGACTTTTCTGCTCGCGCGGCCGGCCAATCCTGCTGCCACCACTTGCAGCTCCTTCGCTTCTGCGCGCCTCCTACCACGCGGCCCCGTTGTCTTGTGGCTGCCGTAATAAGACTCACCTACCGGCCCTCAGGATTTCTAAATCCTACCGGCCCTCCCTTACTCCCTGCCCTCCGCTCACCATGACCAACTCTCTAGAGTCCTCCAGGCCCATCCTGGCCAGCGTAAGTAGCTCCACTATCCTTGCCTCAATTCGCTGTTTCAGACTGTCCCCTATTTCTGGGTAGGGTCAACGTTTATCTACTCTCTTCTACCAATAACCACTTCTCCATCTTCTTTTGTACCCGGTTATTCTACCCCTACGACCATGTCGCAATCCTCTGACGCACAGAAACGGCAGTCAAATGGCAACCGCGCCTCAACACGCATGTCGACCTACAGCACCGCGCCCACGCTGACGCCATCGATCGCGCCCTCACACCTGTCCGGAGCCTCTTCGACCGCTGGCGACCCCAAGGCGCAAGAGATCAAGTCATGGAACGAGGGCTTCGAGCGCCTCGAGGATAAGCGCCTCGTGCAGCAACGGTACATGCTCGACACCGAGAAGACCGACAACATGAGCAAGCTCGCGCTCGGCGCCAAACTCGACCGCGCCCTTGCGCGCCGCATGTCTGGACAGGACGCTGTCTACCGACCCAAGGTCATGAACGAGAAGAAGGTGGGGGCGTAAACCCCCCGCCCCCGTCCGTCATCTTGTTCTCTCGATCCGATTGTCCCCTACGATACCGATGCTGTTCGCAGCCCTTTCCGCATACCACAGTTCCGGTTTCCCATCATCGAGCATGATATGTACCCTTGAGCCGCGTCGGCCAACATGTCGCAGAGGAGGCCAACGCCGTCAGTCTCCATACTTTTGCTTTGCATACCAGACCGATCACAGCATGGAAGAACCGGGCCGGTCATAGACGGGGCATGAACGGTCGACTATGGTTATGAAGTATACTGGCTTCATTGAACCTCACCTTTCCTAATAATACTTTCCACCTGGTTCCAGCGGCTGTTTTCTACGATTATCGGGGTGGTGATATTAAGGCGTCTGTCCTACGGCTGGCTGATTGTGCTGGCCTCTTTCTATTCTACTAGTGACCTGCATCTGCGATAACAGAATGGCATGTCCCTTATATTCTTCACTTAGCTTGAACTTTCTCATGAACACTTGTCCTGACACAATGCTCTGTCACGTCACTATCGCGTCTGCGCCGACTCCCTCACTGGCGGATCCACTGCGTCACCGCCGCTCGCTGATCCCTGGTCTGTGCCGCCGTTTATCATGCCGATCCCCCTGGGCGAATACGTCGCCATAAACTTTACACATGGCTAATGTCAGGGTTCTCCCGCCAGGACAGTTCCTTCCAACTAATTGGACCACGCACCTGCCTGCGCCACACAACCGTTTTCTCCCCGCCTTCGCTCAACTCTATCTAACCGAGATCCGGCTCGACGCTCGGAGATTTGTTTCGGGTTGATGCTCTAAATGGGGCTTGGGTTTGAGATTCGGGAGCGAATGGAGCCGGCCCGCGGCCGTGCAAACTTAGTATTCTAACGCTCCGGCGCCGCGCGAGTGTAGTGATCCCATCATGGGATGCGACAAGGATACCCCGATTAGGAAGTGCGCGAGTGTGATGTGATGGCACGATGTCAGGGTCTTGATCGGCATGCTGCTTTTTCCCCGAGGTCCACGTGCATGTCACGCGCGGCGACGCGCTACCATGCAGGGCAAGGGCTGCGCTAAGGTTTTAGTGCTCGGTGGGAAACGGAAGGCGCAGTGTCGGGCATGCCTATGCGAGCACCGTGTAAGGTGCTTGTGTTCGCGATGGACGGGCGACGCCGGCGGAGGTGAGAGATGCTCACTATTATGTAGGCGTAGGAACTACTGCTGCGTCCCTCAAAAATAGCGTTCTTTGAAATAGTATATATATTCTACATTGGAGACATACTAGCACATACGACCATAGGACACTGAAAATTGGGCTTCCCGTCCGCTCAGCCTTACACAAGCAGTGTACCGGCGGATTAGTAATACGGTGGGTGACCACGTGTGAATACCCGCTGTTGTATGTTTTTAATTTTGTAATCTTATTACGGCTACAACTGTATTAGAAAAAATTTTATTTACTAATTATTATATAATATATAAATTTTATAGTATTATTATACTATATATATAAAATTTTTATTATATAAATTATATATAGGTAAAGTTATAAAATAAATAAATATTTAACTATATTTAAAAAATTATATAGATTTTATATATTTATATATTAATTAAATAAAAGAGTATAGCTATAGTAGCTATATAAACAATTAAAAATAATTTTTTTAAAAAAAAGAAATATATATATACCTTTATGCTTAATATATTAAAAAAGTTAAATAAAATTAAATTAAAAAAAAATAGTACTACGCTAAACTATACTAGTATACTTAGTACTTAGCGCGCCCCTCTAAAAAAAATATTAAGTTAAAAAAATTAAAAAGTCTAGTATAAATACTATATTTAGTAAAAAAGATATATAGGTAGTAGTAATTACTAGGCTAGTAAATCTAAAATACTAAGCTTTTTCTTAAAACTTTAATAACTTTAGTAATACTAGGCCTAATTAAGTAATTTTTAGCTTATTTAGGTTAGTTACTCTAAAATGTTAATCTAGTTAAAAAATTACCTAATTAGGACTAGTATTAATAAAGTTATTAAAGTTTTTATCCGAGTAACCCTACTGTGGGGTTGGGTTGGGGTTATAAAAATAGGTTACTTAATAAATTTAGTAATACTAGTCCTAATTAGGTAATTTTTTAATAAAATTAAAATTCTAGAGTAACTGGCTTAAATAAGCTAAAAATTACTTAATTAGGCCTAGTATTACTAATGTTATTAAAGGTTAAAAAAAAGTAGGACAACCTATTTAACTAGCCTAGTAATTACTATTTATATATTTTTTTATTTTATAGTTAATAATAGTATAACTAAATATTTATTAAATAAAATAATACTTACTAAAATATTATTCTTTAAAAGTTTTTTATTTTTATTTTTATTTTAATAGATACTATACTTATTTAATTTAATTTTAATATACCTACTATACTAAATATATAAACTATTTTTACTATATTCTATTTATAAAATAATAAACTTTAATAAATTTTTTTTAATACTACTAAATATACTACTATATATAACGTAATTATTTAGTTTTTTAAATTAAGTATTAATTAATACTAAAAAATGCTAGAGAATAAAGCGTATAGTAATAATATAAATAGTAATAAAATAAATAAATTTATAATACTATTAATAGTAAAAATAATAAAATTTAAAAATCTAAAATTAGTTATACTAGTTTATATAAAAGCGACGACAATAATAATAGTAATAAAAATAATAAAAGTAAAAATAAAAATAAAAATAAAGGTAACGGTACTATACTAACTATAAAAAATAAAAAAATAACGTATTAATATAGTATTTATAATAGAAATATATAGTCTAAAGTATATAATATAACTATATAAGATACTACTAGAAGTATTAGTAGTAAAAGTAAAAATATTTTTAATATAGAGCCTATAGGGCGATAAATAAAAAATAGTAAAATCTTTAATAGATAGAAATACTAGGGGTAGTTAATATTTAAAAGTTTTAAAGGGGGCCTACTTATATAGGTATATTTAGTACGTAGGCTAAATAGACGTATAAGTAAGACGTACTTAGTATCGCGTTTTTAGTAAAAAAGGAGATATAATTATAAATAAAAATATTAACTATTATTAAACGTTACACTACCTATATATAGGTTAAGTAAAAAATAATAAAAATAAATATAACTTTTATTTTATATAAAAATAAAGTTTAAAAAGTAATTAATAAATTACTATAGCAGTTATTAGCTAAAGTATAAAATTATATTTATTTTAAAAGACTTTTAACTACGACTTTTAAAAACTTTTTTATTTACTTAAGTTTTTTTATAGTACTACTTTTATAAGCTTCTCTATTTAGCGTACTTACTTATAGTAGAGTAAAGAGAGATTTTATATATTTATATTTTCTCTCTCTACTATTCTAATAGTAGCTTAGTTATAGTATAGTTTATACGTCTATTTTATTATTAGCGTCTACTTATAGTAATAATAGGACGCCTTTTTTAAATAATATAACTATTTTCTTAAATAACTTTATCTCTTTTTAGTATTTTCTTTAGTCTTTTTTTAATTTCTTTTAATATACTCTTTTATAAAACGTTCTAAACGTCTTATTTATATAAAACTACTTAACCTAACTACTAATTCTCTCCTCTCTAAAATAGTAGTCTTTTTTTATTTTATTAATTACTACGTTTTAGTTTTATATAAATTTATAATTTATAGTAGAGTATTAGCTCTATTTTAAACTTATTCTTTAATATATATTTAGAGTTAAATAATAGAGCATACTCCTCTAATATATACTTAAAGTTAAAGAGTAAAGTAAATATACTATTTTATTTTACTTTTTATAGTAGTATTAATAATAATTTATAATAAACTATTTTAAATATAGAGTTAAACTTAAAAGATAATAAAATTAAAAAAAATATTATTTAGCTTAATACTAAAGGACTGGTAAAATCTAAATATATACTTTAAATAATAATATTAAAAAAAAAGTTAAAATCTAAGAATTATACGTAGCTTTTTTTAAAGACTATTTTTTTAATTTACTAGATTTTACTAGTAGTACGTTTCATAAATAAATATTACTTAAAAATTATAAAAAAGATAAAAAAGTTACTAAGAGTCTAATTTCTTATATATAAATATAGGACGGTTAAAGCCTATTTACGCTAATAGAAAAAATATACTTATATTAAAAAGAAAAGCTTAATAAGAAGTTATTAATAAAAAATTAATATATACTATTAGAATATAGCTAATAAGCGTATAAATCTAAATATACCTGTTTTAGACTAGTGTCTCGACGCTATACTTTCTCTCTTTATATAATAAATCTAAATATAATAAATAATATTTATAATATACGTCTTTAATAATTATTTTTTATTTAAGTAATATATTAATATTATAATAGTAAATCTATATACTAGATCTTAATAAATCTATAAAGAAAAAGTTTATAATATTTATTTAAGACCTCTATACTATCTATTATATATTATATATTAATAATAAGAAGTTTCTATATAGCTATATTTAAGTTATTATATTACTACTTCTTATTTTATCTATAGCTATAAGCCCTATAATTATTATAGTACTTACGTTTAAAAATATTAAACTTATAAAGATTCCTAGTATTAAAGAACCTAAATAGGCTACTATAGTAAATATTAATTTTAAAAAAGTTAAAAATAGAAATAGTAGTAGTAGACTATACGTTAAATAGCTAACTTATATTATAAAAATTAAGTTAACTAACGTTTTATATAGAAAAAAAATTTTATTTTATATATATATTTATATATTAATCGAATAAAAAGTGTAGCTATAGTGGCTCGGGGCGACTAAAAGGGGTTCGAAAAAGGAGGAGTATATATATATCTTTATTCTTAATATGTTAAAAAAGAGATTTTATTTTATTTTAAAAATTTACCTATTGTTTATATTATTATATATTCTTATTATTTTAGCCTTTTTCTATAACGTATTTAGGCAAAATTTTATAGATTTTTAATAGATTTTTAATTTACGCCTATTAATACCTCGCGATATACTCTAATTTAAATAAATAAAAAACTATTTAATCGGCTACTCTTTTATAACTTTTAGAGTATATCTACTAGTATATACTTTTTAAAAAATAAAGTCTTTCTATATACTAAGTACTAAAATATTTTTATACAGCTAAAATATATAATAGGTTTTAAATAACTACTAAAACTATACTAGCTATAAAAAGTATTTAGTATAAATATTAATAGTATATTTATTTTACTCTACCTAACTCTACTCTATTATAATTAGAGCTAATAAAAGATATTAGTTACTTATAATCTAGTTAAACGTAATTAAACTATAGGTTATTTTTGTAGTACTTATAAGAAATATTATATACTAATATATATTATTTATAACTTTTAGTTAATCTACTTTAGAAGCTCTATAAAAGAATTTTTAATTTAGTTTATAATAAAAATAGATCTATTATAAGATTAATACACCTCTATAAAGCTTAATTACACTTAACTAAATAAGGTATAAAATAACTAACTACTAAAGGTCTTTATAAAGAACGGGAGTTATATAAGGATTAACTCTATAAAAAAAGTTACTATCTAGTTATAATAGTTAGAGAAATCGTTTTATATAAGAAGTATAAGATAATAAAGCGTAAAATTATAATTATATACTAGAGACTCTATAAGTAATAGTTAAATATAGCTATCTATAAATTTTATAACTTAATTAATATAATTAAGATAACTAAATAAATAAATACCTAAATTATAGTAAACGTTTTAACACTATTAGTAACTAAATTTAAACTTTAAAAGTAGATATTTATTATAAGTATATATTTTAAGCTATTTTAAAATAATAAAACGTATATAAAATTTATATATACTCTAATAAGATTATACCGTAGATAAGAGACGCCGTCGCTAAAAGTATTAAAGTAAAAGTAGACTAATTTTCTTATATATACTAATAAATCTTCTAGTAAGTAAAAGAAGACTTTAGATATATCTTTTAATATAGTATAAAAGCTTAACCTATCTAAGTAATATTTAATAGTAAAGGTCTAGTTACTATAAATATATTTAAAAGTACTTATTTATTTAGTATGCCTGATTTATATTAAGAATAAAGAATTTTTATATAAAAAAAGGCTGCGCTATATTCTATAAAAGAATATTCTAAGAAAGTATATAAAGGCGCATTTTCGGTTCCCTAAATTTTAAGATTACTTTTTATATCGCTATCCTAGTTGCCGCGACATTCTACTTAGGTTAATAGCCTCTCTAGACGATAATAATACACGTGCGTAAGGCAACCGTGCTAGTAAAAGTTAATAGATTTAATAAGATAGTATTATTAAGGTTATAGCTTAGGGGTGTAAACTATAGTTAATAAAACTATTTTATATATATAGAGTCTTTGCCTATCTACTACGCTTATACTTATTTATATATATTTTATATCTTTATTTTCGCGCTTATATTATTTAATAATAGCTATTTTAGGTATAGTAGTATTACTACTAATTTTAAAAAATTTTTATAAATATAAACTCCGTATTAATACCTTATTTAACTTAGCTTTTTTAAAGAATATAGATAACTAGATTATAGGTAAGCTTATTACCTATATTAAGAACGTAGATAAAAATATAACTAACTTATTTAAAAAATAAATTATTTTATTTAGTATACTTAGTTAGGCGTACTATAAAATAAAATTAGAGTATAATTTTAGTAAGTGAATTTTTTTTATTACGCTTATAGCTAACTAATTAACTAACTAATTTTAATAAAAATTTTAGTATAGTATATTAAAAATAAGTTTTCTATAATTAAAAAGCTTTTTAAAAAGAATTATAAAAAACGCCTTATAAAGGACTTAAAAAACTTTTTTTATTATAAAATACTAATAGAGTAGAAAAAAGTATATTTTAACTTTTAGAGAGTATTAAATATTATAAGGAATCGAAAAGTAATAAGTACGCCTAGACGACGATCCAGGGGTACGAACGCAGTGAGGGAACTCTGTTATATTATAAGGAATACTCTACTATAATCTATACTTAGTATACTAGGTATAGGTTATATTAATATATAGATTATTATAGAAAAATCATTATTTAGGTTAATGTATTTTAAAAGGCACGCCCTTGACGTACATGGTGTATCCCATTAATAGCAATAAACACTTGCCTTAGTACATGACCCTGTTCTTGATTGTTCTGTACGGTATAAAAAGAGTGGAAAGGAAAAGGGCCCGTATGTGGGGCGTGATACTGGTAAGCGAATCAGGGTGCCAGACATGTGGCGGAATCTTCTTATTAATCTGCCTTAAAGCTTCCTTTCGTATCGCTGGCGTTATAGCATTGAGCATGTCTTTTTGATAGGACTCTCCAATCGACTCCGTCTGAGTGTGGAGGTCAGGTGGCCTCCAATTTAGATATATCTTACGATGTGATAATGGCTCCACGAATTGCCCAGAATGGGCTCGAACATATAGTAAGCAGCAAAAGCAAGCCGTTTTGCTACACGCAAAGTGCCTCACCGAAGAAAAAGTGTGGTGGATTGCGCCTTGTTGCTTTCGTCTGCGCCTCGACGATATCGCCGTAGCTCATCACATGCCCCTCGTCTACCTTGAGCAACCTGACAACAGTCTAGAGTATCGAATTAGGTACCTAAAACCGACGTTTACGATTGTGTTGTGCCCCGTAGGCTTGTATAACAGCTTCTCAATTTGATCTGCTGCACTGCAGTAACGACAGGAACCCGTTCTGTCCGGCCTGAGCTGAAACCCGTAGGAACTCCATACAACGGGCAGAACTTTCGCCACCCATCTCATCTACCGCTGGCACCTTCCAATCTCCTAGTATACCGGTAAGCACGTCGTTACTATGCGGACGACGTGACAGTGACTGACCATGTGCACAGCGACCTGCGCTCAACAAGATACGTGTACAGCCTATTATGCGAGCGTACCTGTGTTAGGTGGAGTACACTGCACGATAATTAAGAGTTAGTAACACCCCTCCCAGCACATCGAACATGTGCATTAGATCGACTTACACCCTGCACCACGAGCATCACTTAACAGTAATTAACATGTTGAGCAGGAGCGTAAGATCTACTCACGTTCTGCATCGCAACCATATGTTAGCAAGATGCTTGATCAGCATATCAAGCAAGAGCATTGGATCTACTTACGACCTGCACCGCGACCACACGTTGGCAAGATGCTTGATCAGCATGTCAAGGAAGAGCGATAGACCTGCTTACAAGTTGCGCCGCGATCATACGTTAGCAAGGTGTTATAGAGTCCCTATTTTGCAAAGGCATTTCAAGATAAGAAGTTCAAGGAGGGCAATACAGGCGAGATCAAATTCGAAGAAGACAGTGCGATAGCCTATTGGATGGTGTTCGAATATCTGTACACTGGCGATTACTCAGACAATCTCAATGCAGAAGGGCTACAAGGTATAGGTCTAAATGCAACTTGTGCATTCGGAGACCTTGTTTTATCGTGGAAGCGCCGGCGAAGCAAGGCAGATGCGCTGGCCACATACCTGCCATAAAGCCGCAACGGAGCGGTGCTGATCACGTTGCGGAGCAAAGATGCGGCGACTAGGCTGGCGGGGGGCTATAATAAGATTAAGGAGGTACTTGCGATAAATACGAGCGAAGGCCTGCAGCTGCTTCGTAATAAGCTACGTGACCCGCTAAACGGAGAGAGCGCTGTGGAACTGCTGCACGCGCTTAACGGCATACCACTTGTAATTACCGGTACCTAAGCAGCTGCATATATTAACTCGCGCGCGCGTATGAGTATCTCACGCTATGTAGACGAGTTTCGAAGAAATAGCAAGAAGCGAGAGAGCCTGTTGACCTGGGACGCGGGCGAACTGCGCCGGGACTAGAGCGCGTCGAACTCGGTGGTGACGATGTGGTAGATAACTTTCGAGTAGATAACTTTCGAGTAGATAACTTTCGAGTAGATAACTTTCGAGTAGATAACTTTCGAGTAGATAACTTTCGAGTAGATCTGGCGGGAGCGGCTGTCGGCGGTAGAGCTACTGTTGCTGATGAGCTTCTTTAACCCGCAGGGCATACTAGAGTTAACGTTGCGAAGGTACAGCAGAAAAGCTGTAGAAGTAGCAGAGCTAGACGATAATAAAGAGATAGAATAGCGCGTTTGAGGAGGATCTGGACATCACACACAACACTCAGCGGCTTTAAAAAGAAGCTACATTGTCTCTATCAACTCAGGCGATTCAGACTAAACAAATTTCAAGCTACCGCTATGAGTCAGGGGCTTACCTCGGTGGCTAAAAGGGACTTCTTTGGCCTATTCTGGAACGCCTGGGAGGCCTCATTCACTCCTAATCTTATTCTCCGGGTCTTTGAGGCTACTGGTCTTTCACCCCTTAATCCTGATACTATCCTCAAAAGGTACAGAGCCCTTGACTCTCCTAGCTCTCAGAGCTTAGGGTCAGTACTCAGCGACACCGACTGGCGGCAACTCTGCCATATATTAGAAAAAGCACTTAGGGGGGATAGTCGGCACGCCCACAAGCTGAGTAATACTATCTAGTCACTATTAGCACAGAATCAGCTACTACGGCACGAAAATGAGGGCCTAAGGAGGGCCTGTACTATTAAGAAGAAGCGCGAGAAGCCTGGCAAGCCTATAGGCCTTACCTAGCCAGATGAGTACTATGGGGGTGCTATATTCTATTCACCCAGAAAAGTACAACGCGCACGGGACGCTCTACGTGAGAAGGAGGCTGCTGAGGCTGAGGAGCAACGCCAAAAGCAACTCAGGGCCACCGCCAGGGCTGCTAATAAGGCCGTTAAGGAACGATTAGCCAGTGAAAGGCGCGCTGCCCAGGCTGAGGCTGCTGCTGTAAGGGCTGCTGAGAGGGCCCGGAAAGCTTAAAAGCCTGTGGACGGAACAAAAAATCTAACATATCGTTTAGAGTATGTTGTGGTGTTGCTCTCCCCAGACGAAAATAGGTACGTACCAAGCGCCGCCCCAAGCCATTGGGTCCGCCACCAACCAATCAGCTGCCGCATCCCCAGACCACGTCCATGCGGCGGCAAGCGGAACGGCGAGCAATGCAGTTCCTACCTGGGTGTGAAACCACCTCTTAAGCACTGACAGCGGTGGGTTGGATGACGTTCTGCCGGCTAGCCGGTTGGTAGGAGGAGAAACGGTGCTGCGTAGCCGCCGGCTGGGAGCGTGCTCGATGGTGATTAGTAGGACGGCGGATTGCGATGGCTGGACGCACTGTAGAGCAGGGAAATTGCAGGAGGAGAGGAGGGCTCAACGAGTAGAAGGTGTGTACTCGTGATGCTGGGAAAAGTGGGAAGGCGATATCGATATTGCCGCGATAGGCAACGGGGGCGGTTTTGTGTGCTGGTTCGCTGCAAGCTATGGCAACCATCAACGCAAGGCAGCGAGTGCTTACGCGCGCATTGTGTGCGGCCCCGCGCTGACGGGTGCCTAGGATGGTGTGCGTTGCGCTGTTGCATAAAAGAGCATTCGCCCCCCGGGTTGGAAACGTCAAGCGGATCTGGATCCACTCCAAACACATTCTTTCCCCAACGTCTATTCTTTCTTCCAGGCCGTGCCTGTCTTTGACTTACCGGTGCTGTGCATCTTTACAACGACCAACAGAACAAACAAATCAAAAACACATTAACAACTTAATAATCACCAAACACCGACAACATGCACGCCAGTATAATCCTTCTCGTTGCGTCCCTCGCGGCTTCCGCCGTTGCTGCGCCTGTGCCAATTCAATCACCAGCCGAAAGCCCGGAGCCTTTAAAGGTTCGAAAAGTAGACGAAAATACCATCATTCCTGCCGTTGAGAACTTGAAGCGCGAGATTTTCGAACGGTTAGACACAATTGTCTTGCGTTCCATCCCCGACGACGAACAGAACCAAAGCTTCAAATTATCGAACGACAAGCGCCGACTTGCCTCTGGGGCAACCGGGGTGGAACCAAACTACAAGCGCGATGCAAGGGACCAGAACGTTGATGGTTCATGGCAGAAGCGCGACGCTCGTGTCTACGATCATGGTGAAGTCAACGCAAGAGACCGCAGCCCGAAGACCTCGAAGCCAACTTACAAACGGGAGGACGGCTACGGAAATGGAGGCGTAAAGTACAGACGCGATGCTCGTGAATACAGCGACCCATCAGCGAACTACAAGCGCGAGCCGGAGGCCCGTCAATACAGTGGTCCATCAGCGAACTACAAGCGCGAAGCCGAGGCCCGTCAGTACAGTGGTCCATCAGCGAACTACAAGCGCGAAGCCGAGGCCCGTCAGTACAGCGGCCCATCAGCAAATTACCGACGTGACTCCGATGAAGCTGATGTAGATGACGAGTAGAGGAGGAGGCGTGGAGAATATGGGTGGGATGCTATCGTTGCCTTGTTTACTTCTTTTTGTCCAGTTCGTGGGGTTAGGAAGAGGCAAGGTTCGAGATGTGAACAGGAACTATTTAGCGCGCCATAGCATTTAATGTACTCAGAACATGAAACGTTTGGTCCCAACATTGTCTGCCCTGTTTTGCATTCGAGAGTAGCAGCGACCAGAGACTGAAACGAATGGCCTCGACATAACTGATGTAGACCCAGAACAGATGACGATCTTTACCTCTGCAATAGCACAAATAAGTTACTAGGTTCTGCTCATACTCACCTCACCCTCACGAGTTTAGTCAACACGGTCCAGCAAATTAGAATATACCCGAAGTTCATGTGATCAACTATCTATTATTAAGTTGTACCGTTGCAAACACGATTTTCCAAGCGTCACATGTCCTCGGCGACTTATATCCAGCCTGGCGGCGGCTTCGGTTTACGCACGGTTGGCGATAGAATATGCCCTGAGATCCTCCATTTCTTCGTTGAAAGCATCCTGACGTTCATCTCCTTAGCCTTAGCGCGTGGCGTGCCTTGGCCCTGTGAAGTCGATATCTTCTGTTGCATCTCGTCGGGTAATCCGTAGAGGAGTGTCGCAATAGCGGAATTTTTCCAGACACCAACCCGATCGCTCTCCATTGAAGTGCGTATCACAGTTCCCAAAAGGAAGATCAAGGTCAATCCTAGTAGTGCCAAAGGGAGAGTGAGCCACACCCAGCGAACCTCTACATAGGTCTCTTGGCTGAAAGTTTTCCCCAAGACCGCATCGCTGCTCGACTGCCGCATAAAATTCGTCATTACCGTTGCGAGTCTTTCTACGTGATGGGTCACGTTGTTGGGTGTAGACCATGGATTGATTGGGAATTCGCGTTCATAAGGTTCATCGTCCCAGAACTTGTACTTCAATAATGGTTTCGATTTGTTGTTTGAAAGCGTGGCAAACGCTGGTAGATAGTCATCGAAAATGGCGAGGATACTCATAGCTGTTTCGTTCGATGCCCCGTAACTAGAAACATTGCCCTGACCGTCACGTGCTCGAGGATCGACGGTAATACTCTGCAAGTATTGCATCTTCCCAGTGTCTTTGGGATCGTTGGTGTCGGGCGCGATGAAGGTCCAGGGAAATGGGCCCGCAGTTGTGTTGATGAAGCGGTCTTTGACGATTTCACTGTACGTCGCCTCGTGATAGGATGACTCGATCGTTTTGACGCACCACGACAGGACGCACTCGAGCGCTCGTGGTCTCTGGTGTTGGAAAACACTCTTCAAGACGCTCTCTTGGTCTTCTCCTTCTGCGGTTGTAACGACCACGAAATTGTTAATTGGATTCCGAATATGCTTGAAGTTCATGGATCCACCCCAGTAAGTTCTTCGGCTAGCGTTAGTGACGAGTGGTAAGGTTCGCGTGGTCAAAATCTCCCCAGTGGACCGGTTGGATGAGGAATCCACCTGGTAACCTAACATGAGCATCGGCCTCTCACTGGTCGCGTTGAAAAACCATCCGCACATCGTCCCTCTCTCATATGGGATGAATTGAGTTGCATTCTGGACCCAATCCAAATTGGCATCAAGGCAGCCAAAATCCAGCATATCGGCCACATCTGCACAGTCGCTGCATACGCCGAACGTTTCATAAGGCTCCCAGTCACAGTCGCTGGTTGGGCACTAGATGCGTAGGTTGAATCTTAGTTCAGTCATACCTGACGTGTACCAAGGCTTTACATACGGATACTGGTATCTCTGGACGCGTCCCGTTCCCGAAGTTGACCAACGGTACCCCATGGTCAAAGAAAAATTTGTCTACTATCGCATTGATGTTCAGGTCGGGGTTCATCTCCTCTGCCCCATCCTTCGTTTGTTTGGTGAAATGCGGTTCGTAGCGTATGATCTTCGGAATTGAACTGTTCTGTGTTTGAAGCACCATGACCTGGGGATAGCGAACAATTTGCTGGAAGAATGGGTCCATCGCGATCACAAAAATTGTGATAGCGGCACCGAGTGCAGCAAGTGTTGTTCCCCGCGTGCGAACAAGAAGCATAAGAGACCCCCATGGGCCTCGTGACGCGTTATCGAATAGTTCGAAATCCCACATCTTCTTTGAATGGCCTTGAAACCAGCTCCATTTTAGTTGGCCAAGTGCTTCCGAGACTGGAAGCATAAGGGAGGCTGAAGCAATTCTTGAGAGGATAGCGATGTAGGCATTCAACGTGATGTTCATCGGCCACTGCTTGGGGAAAGGCTTGCCTTGCAGGAAGAACAATAAGATGATTATTGCACTCATGCACAACGCACTCAGTAGCCAGCTAATTATTTCGAGAAGCCAGCGCTTCACAACGTTGCTGGAGGCACTATATTTCCATAGCTTTTGTTCGAGGCCTTCTGCGAGGTTAGGCGTAGAGCTCTTCCTGACGGGTCCACCTTTCTCTGCTGTGGCGAGTTGCTCGCTGCCGGGGGATCGTATTGGACTCGGATCGGGATTGAAAGGGGCTTCTGGGATGCCCAGCCCGAAGTTGCCCTTGTTTGTGGACCCCGTGTCGTCTACTGGCGTGTTCGGGATCGAAGAGCCGCTGGTATAACTTCTCCTCCCGGATTTATCGTCGTGTATCGTCGTCACTGGCGAAAGAGGGGAGAACGTTACTCGGCGAGCTCGCACACGCGGTCTGCTTTGCGCATTGGACTGAACGTCGAACCGAAGTGCAGGGCGAGGGGGCTGTGGTCGGTACCAACGGCGGGGCGTTTCCAAGCGAAGAGCCGGAACGGCTAGGTTTCTTGAGGAAGCAGCGGACAAACCGTTCGCATCGTATGTGGGAGGAGCTAGGTTGCGCGAGGAAAGTGCCGGCGAGGCGGTTGAACGGTAGGAAGGAGGTGCCGGTGAGGCTGTAGTGATGCAGTGGATTGGATGGTCTCTCGAATTGAGATCGCAGTTGGGACAGATTTGCTCGCGTTCGTTGCCAGTGTCTAGGTATATTGGAATTTGCGGATTGCGAGACCAGAATGGGGATATGGGAAGCTTAGACATTGCCTCAGCACAAGAAGAATGAAATGGAACAAGCAGAATCAAAAAAAGGAGTGCCAGACCAGTGACACTAACACTTTGTGAACGAAAGTTTAACGAAGGCGCAAGCGGCAGGCGAAAGGGAACAAAACGCTGGGCAGAAGCTGAAATGGTAAGGCTTAAGGAATATAGGGAACAGACAGTTGTGGATCGTCAGTCAAGGCATGAAGCATAACGTAACCAAGTTACTCGACCTATGCTTGCAGATCTCTGCAAACTGGCATTGCCACTCTGCGCCTCCAGTCGCCGCGAGGCCTACGCGCAGAAATCGGCCTGCGCCGCAATCCTACATGTTAGGTGAACAGGCTGAAGGTCCATCGTTGACAGCAGGGTATGCAGCAAGGTGAGCTTAACTCTCGGTCGATGTGCTGGTGGAGATGCGGCCCAATGGAGGCCCGGTATAAGCGCTGGGATTCGATCCGTTCGGGGACACGTGCAGGCGCTGGTGGCTCAAACCCATTGCGGTGCGGCATGTAGATCTGATACAGAACGGCGAGCCGCCCTAACGATGCGGCGTAGGCAGGATCGCGGCTGAAAAGATACAAGGTCTATGCAATGAAGTGGAGTGTTGTTGAGCGATTGGCGGTGATGGCTTGGGGCCGTCTGGAGGTTTACGCGCCGAGGTTTCGTGGAACCTACGTTGATTGGCCAGACACGCGCGCTCTTTACGCAGACAAGGGAACGGCATCGCAGCACGCTACAAATGCAGTACATACTGAGAAACATTTCTTGCGTTGATCGTCGTTTAGGCTGGATCTGATGAAGGCCGAGCGGAAATGGTGTTTCTTTGTTTTATCCAACTACCGGTAAACGCGCACTACCGAAGCAGGACAAGGCTACCACCATTGCAAAGTGTTTAAGTGACCGACCCACTTTGTTATGCATCAATCACGGATTTGCTGGCGCGTAGGCGGCTCTTTGAAGTCGATCCGGATATAACTATAATGTTCTACAAGCCATCGGGTCAGCAATGGACCGACCTGAACGCCAGCCACGTCACTGTCCAACGGCAGGTTAAGACGGACATTGTTCGTATCAAAAGCAATAGTAACGCATCATTTCACTCAAAGCTATTAGGAGGGCAAACATTGGATTTTATGAGTTTAATTTTTGGGAATTAACTCGGGCGTTAGGCCGCCCCTTAAATAAAAATCATGCGCCCGAAGCCTGCTGCTCAGTAACAAAAATTTCGTCCTAAAACACTACTAAGGTTTAATAGGCTAGGAGGGCCACTACACGACGGTAATTTTTGTATTATAGAGGCAGCATGCGTTCCTAAGAGAGTAAAATATAATATTCCTATATATTGTTAAAGATTATTTGCCTGCTGCGAGCTATATTAGAAGTATAATCCAGAAAATCTGTGATTAGCTTCGCTACACAATGTGTTTTGCGACGCAGTGTGGGACATTATTGATAGGAAACCCCGGTAATCCAGACGGCGGTAACATCCTTCTTCCCGGAGGCAGGGGATTTACTGTCGAGAGCTGGGTACATACTTCATCGGACTGTCAGAACATTCCCAAGGGCTTACAGAAGAGCGTCTTTCCGAACATACGTCTAGTGCCTTACCGGCCGCCTAAAGTAGGACTTTTATTATTTAGCGTACAATTGCCTATAGTTTATATATCCTCTTTATACTATTATTATTAAAATTTAGTACTAAATTATATACTAGCTGCCTATATATTTTATAAAATAAATTTTATAACTTTTTCTCCTTTATTAAACTACTATAAGTATAAATCTTTTTATTAATAACGCTACTTACTACGCACTATAAAAAAGATATATATAAATAATATAGTATATAATCTAAAATAAGTAGTAGTAAAACTATAGTATTAACTAGTACTAATATATTATAGTTATAATATAGATAAATAATATTTAAAAAGTTAACTACGTCTAGGTATATTATATCTATAACTATAGTAATATTAATTATAAAATTAATATTTATAGTAAACTTAGAGAGTTTAGAAAAAATTTAAATAAATATATTTATAACTTAGTTTAAATACGTATTGCTAAGTATATAAATAAGTATAAATATATTAATAAGTATATTAATTATAAATTAATAAAGTATTAAATCTAGTTTCTTAATATAGGTATCTACTATATTATTATTTACTTTAAAAAAGATACGTTTTTTAATACTATTTAAAAATAGTATTAATACTACTTAATAAAATATTATTTAAAGGGATACTAAAAGGAAAAAATAAATACTATAAAAGTACTTTAAAAAAAGATTAAAAATAGTAAAATATTTAATTATAAAAAGTTAATATATATAGACTCTATAAATAGAGCGTTTAGTAATTTTATACTATTTATAAAATTAGGTTTTTTCTAAGTGCGTATATTATATAAAAATTTAGTATTAATTTTATTAACTTCCTTTTATATTTATATATTAATCGAATAAATAGTGTGGCTGTGGTGGCTCGGGGTAACTAAAAGGAATTCTAAAAAAGGAGGAGTAAATATATATCCTTATACTTAATGTGTCGAAAAAGTATTAACTTCCTTATTATATAACTAGACTAGTTAGCTTTTAATTATTGCGTACACGGTTTAGTATTTAACAGAGTTCCCTCACTGCGTTTATACCCCTGGATTGAGGTCTAGGCGTACTTTTACTTTTTAATATAACTAAACTAGTATTAAAATCTGTAATATATATTACGTCGTAAATATATAGAGTTATATATTACTAGGAACTAAAATATAAGATATCTTCCCGAACATATAATATAGTAGTTATAATAATTTTTTTATAATAATCTATATAGTAATCTCGCGACCTATATCTAATACGCTAATTATAGATTATAGTAGATTATTTTTTAATAAGATATTTTACCCTCTTTAGAAGTTAAAATATACTTTCTTCTTTTTTATTAATATTTTATAATAGAAGGGGTTCTATAGGTTCTTTATAAGACGTTTTTTATAATTCTTTTTAAAGAGCTTTTTAATTCTAAATAGCTTATTTTTAATATACTATTATAAAAGTCCTATTAAGGTTAGTTATTTATTATATAAGTTATAAGTTATTTATTATAAAAAATAATTACTTATCTACGTTAAATTTTAATCTTAAATAGTAGTATAGTAGCTAGACTAGTATAAAAAGCCTAATTTATAATTTAAAGTTATTATTTTTAAAGTTTTACTTAGCTAAACGTATACGCTAATAAAGGTTATTCTTAATTTATTACTTTTTACTCTTCTTAAGGAGTTTTAGGTTAAACAAGGTATTAGTATAGAGTTTATAAAACTATTTATTAATATATTACTTTTTTAGGTAAAGTAGTAGTATAGCTATACTTAAAATAACTATTATTATTAAATAGTATAATAATTATAGAAATAGAAATAGAGGATATATAAATAGATATATAATAGATAGGCGAAAAATTTATATACGCAGTAGAGTAGTCTTTATATATCCTTTTTACTATTAACTATAGTTTATACCTCTAGATAATAACTTTAATACTATTTTATTAAATTTATTAATTTTTACTAGTACGGTTACCTCGCGCACGTGTATTATTATCGCCTAGAGAGGACATAATATAGTACCTAGTACTTTGCCGCAGAGAAGGACATACCTCGACCAGCGTACATCTTTGTGGCCGCAAAGATCTGTGGAACATCGACACCGGTGCCGCTTGTAACGTGAGCGCTACCTATTTTCGTCTTGAGAGATCAGCACCACAACATACTGTACTTCGAAGAACATATCAGGATTTGTTCTATTCGGTCGATTTATTATCTTCCCATGCTCCAGATGATATTGAATGAACACGCAACGAGTCGAGCTTGGCGCCAGGATTTCGATGCCAGACAGGCACACGGTGGGCATGCTCAGTAAGGCAGCAGGTCGAGCGGAAACCTCGAAACCTTCGCGACGTGATTCAAAACTTCAGTAGTCGATACTTCCTCTCTAGACAATAATAATATACGTGCGCGAGGCAACCGTACTAGTAGAAGTTAATAAATTTAATAAAATAGTATTATTAAGGTTATAGCTTAAGGGTATAAACTATAGTTAAGAGTAAAAGCGGGCGTAAAAAGATATATAAATTTTTTACTTATCTACTATACTTATACTTATTTATATATATCCTCTGCCTTTATTTTTATACTTATATTTAATAATAGTTATTTTAAATATAATAGTACTACTACTAATTATAAAAAAACTCTATAAATATAAACTTCGTATTAGTATTTTATTTAACTTAGCCTTTCTAAAAAACTTAAATAACTAAATTATAAATAACCTCGTCGCCTATATTAAGGATATATATAAAAATATAGCTAACCTATTTAAAAAGTAGATTATTTTATTTAGTATACTTAGTTAGGCGTACTATAAGATAAAATTAAAGTATAATTTTAGTAAGTAAATTTCTTCTATTATACTTATAACTAACTAATTAATTAATCTTAATAAAACTTTTAGTATAGTACGCCGAGAACGAGCTCTCTATAATTAAAAAGTTTTTTAAAAAAAACTATAAAGGACGTTTTATAAAAGACCTATAGAATTTCTTCTATTATAAAGTACTAATAGAGTAGAAAAGAGTGTATTTTAACTTTTAAAAGATACTAAATACTATAAAAGACGCTCTACTATAATCTATACTTAGTATACTAGATATAGGTTATATTATATTTGTATACTAATCGAACAAATAGTGTGGCTGTGGTGGCTTGGGGCGACTAAAAGGGGTTTTAAAAAAAGGAGGAGTATGTGCATGCCTTCATTATAGGTTATATTAATATATAGATTATTGTAGGAAAATCCTAGTCAATACTTGTACAAAACCTTATCACTCCCAAGCTCTGAAAAGACAGTCGCACTACAAATCCGTAAGCCTGCAAGAAAGGTAGAAGAACGGGTAGTCGTCGACGTCTTGCAATCTACCCAGGAATACGTGAAGTGGGACTACTTATCAGTACTAAGTTTCGTAACTCTCCGGATATCATCACAGAAGAGAGAGAGCGCCATATGTATGAGAAATGAACGAGAGCTGCCTTTCTACCGGCCTCCTCCCTCGCCTTCTGTTCCCTCTCAAGCTTCTCGCTCTCCTCTCGCTCTTGTCCTCTCTGTGCTCTTTCTTTCTCTTTCCTCTCCTGTCTCATCCTCGTACCACACACCCTTCTTATTCCCAAACACCTTACTTATTATCTCGTAAGTTCTGTAAACCGTATCGACTTCGCACTATGGAAGCTACAGGCCAGAATCGGCCGTTTAAATACCGCCGCGCCCACCGTGCTGGTCCTAGAGCAAATCAACTCTAACGGCTGCGGTATGGTAGCCTACGGGCGACTGAGGAGTGCGAAAGTAGCGGCGCAGAAGGGCGCGTTCGTATCCAGCGTACCAGAGTGACGCCCAGCCTATCGTCGCGTCATGGGAGCAGGGCTTGGAATATGTTCTCTGAATTTTTGTTGTTCTTTGGTGTTGTGTAGCTGCCTACTAGGTTCCTATGTAGCTGTGTTTTGTAGTATAACCTACTGCTGAGCGCAGCAGTAGTAATATTCTGTTATAATATAGCTCTATACAGGGGGGTGACAGCGAAAAAGAGTACTCCAAAAAGTTAGCTTTTTTAAAGTTATATAACTTTTTAATTAATAAGCCTAAAAAAAAAAGTTCTAAAGAAAATAACTACTATATTCTATTTATCTTGTTAAAGGCTGCTTAGTAAGCTTTTAAGGGGTAATTACAAATTAGTTAAGTTAAAACTTATTTAGGACCCTACTTTAGACTATTACAACTTTTTATTTAAGGTGTAAAATTAGCTGGTTTTTATATATATAATAATAGTGCCTATTATATATAAGTGTATAAAATATTTTTATATATTAATATATTTTCTATATCCTTATTAATAAAAGTTACTTTTTTAGATTTTTAATAATAAACTAGTAAATAATATATTACTAGTACTTAGTCTAGTATCTATCAGATTCTATTAGTATTTTATAATAGCTAGGGAGTAATAAAATATAATTATTAATAACTTTTTATAGTTTTTATACTACTATTTAAAAATAGCTCTTTAATAGTTTCTATACTTTCTAAACTTAATTCTATATCTAAATTAGGCTTCTTATTTTTATTTAGTCTAGATTTTATATAATCCTATATATTTTTATATAGGCTAAATTAGTATTATAGCCCAGATAAAAAAAATATATTTTAATTATTCCTAAACTAGTTTAAAACCTCTATTATATTATAAATAACGGCATTACGTTGTAAAAATTACTAATATAAATTAATATATATGTAAAGTTTATAATTATAATATAATATAATAATATATATTTATATTTATATTATTATATTAAAAAAAAGACCTAAAATATATATAAAGTTACTTACTCCCCCTTATCTTAGGTTTAACTTTAGATATAAGAACTTTTTTTATATAAGCTTTGCTAGTAAAAGAAATAAATAAATTTAGTATTTTAGTAAATCCTAAATTATATCTATCTTTTAACTAAATAGTGTTTTAAATTTGAGAATATTAAATCGTAACTAATAAAACATTTATAGTGGGGGGATATTAGGAAAGATAAAAGAAAAAAGATACCTTTTTTTAAAATAATATAACTTTTTAACTAGTAGGCCTAAAAATAGAAAAAATACTATTTTAAAGAAAAAGGCTAGTAAATATAAATTTACTATATAAGGGCTCCTTCCTAAGGGGTTTAGGTATAAATAAAAATTAGTAAAGATAGAATATTTTTAAGACTTTACTTTAGGCTATTATAACTTTTTATTTAAGGTGTAAAATTGGCTTATTTTTATATATATAGTAATAGATACTCTATTTTATTTATATTTTAATTATTTTACTATAATAATATATTTATTATATAATCATTAATAAAAGTTAAATTTTTAAATTTTAAATAATACAGTGGTAAATAATATATTATTAGTATTTAGTATAGTACCCTTAAGTTTCTATATATATTTTATAATAGCTAAGGAATAATAAAATATAATTATTTATAACTTTTTATAGCCCCTATACTTTCTAATCTTTATTTTATATCTAAGTTAGTCTTTTTATTATTATTTAGCCTATATTTTATATATTTCTATATATTATTTATATATACTAATTTAGTATTATAGGCTAGATAAAAAATATAAATATTAATTATTTGTAAAATATTTTAAAACGTCCGTTATTTTATAAATAAGTGCGATATCTTAATAAAATTACTAATATAGATTAATATTAACGTAAGATTTATAATTATAATATAATATAATAATATAAACTCCTCCTTTTTTAAAATCCCTTTTAGTTGCCCCGAGCCACCACAGTTGTACTTTTTATTCGATTAGTATATATATATATAATAATATAATAATATAAATATATTATTATATTATTATATTAAAAAAAGACCTAAAAAATCTATTACGTTACTTACCCCTTTTTATCTTCGGTTTAACTTTAGATATAAAAATTTTTTTTTTTATAATTTTAACCAGTAAAAAAAATAAATAAATTAGATATTTTTATAAATACTAAATTTCTACTATCTTTTAACTAAATAGCTTTCTAAACTTAGAATATTAAATTATAACTAATAAAATAATTAATATAATTAATATTAAAAAAGTAAGACTATATAGTAAAAATATATAAAAAGTTATATATTTTTATATATAAAAGTATCAAAATAACTTACTTTATAATTAGCTAATAGCTAGTCTATTTTTAACTTTATTTTTAACCCTTTTACTATTATATTTCCTTATAACTTGTCTCCTTTATATTACTAATCTATGAGGTAATATTATTATTATTAAAATTTATATTTTTTATATTTTTTATATATATATTAATATATTAATTAAATAAATAGTGTGGCTGTGGTGGCTCGGGGCGACCAAAAGGGGTATTAAAAAAGGAGGAGTATATATATGCCTTTAGACTTAATGTGTCGAAAAAGTTATATTTTTTATATTTCTTTTTATCGTATTTTAATTTTTTTTTTTTAGTATTTTCTTTATTAATTATAGGATTTTTATATTTATATTAATATTATAAATCTTCTCTATTAAATCCCTCTTTAAAGCTTTTTTTTTTTAAAAAAAATATTTACACTATTATTTAATAATAAATGTTTTTAAATTTTTTTTAGGAGTTTTAATTAAGTTTTTATTAATAATTTTTTTTGGCTTTAAATTATTATAAAAACTCTATCTAGTCTTAATAGAGACCTAGAAGTTTTAGAATTATAATAAAATAATTAATATAAAATATTTTATTTTATTAAGTTATATACCTAAGTATTTATTTTTATTATTTTAAATCTATTAGCTATTATCTCTAATTTAAAAAATTTCTTAGTATATAGGCGTCGCCTATCTACTACGCTTTTATAACGTTATATACCCGTAGCTCTATAATATACCTAGAGTTATTTAGTTTACTCTTATATAAATCCTTTAAGTTATTTTACTACTTTTATATAAAATCCTTATTTAATTATAAAAGTCCTATAAATTATTAATATTTATAGTAAACTTTTTAGAACTATTATTATATACTGCCTTACGCCTTAAGTATTTAGTAAGTATTTAAAAGTACTAATAATACTAGTTTTTTATTTAATTTATACGTCGTTCTACCTCGTTATATATATTTTAGTTAAATTTTTAGTCTTTTAATAATAGCTATTATAAGTATACGCTGCTTTTTAGTTATACTAGATATACTATTATATAGTATTAAGCTAAAAGTAATATAAGTATTACTTATATTACCCTACGCTAGTTATAAAAGGTTATTTATCTTAATTTTAATTTTTTTTTTTATTTTTTTTTCTTATCTATTTAATATATATCTTTTATAGTACGCGCTACGAGAGTCTATAATATAAAAGTCTATATATATATTACTAGTAGATTATCTATTTTATAGTTTATTAGGTATATAAAAGTCTAGTACTATAGTTAATAAAATTTACTATCTTATACGTCGCGCTATATATTATAAGTATACTATTTTATTTCTTTTTCTTTATAAACGCCTACTTAGTATTAGTTATAATAGTAAATATATAAGTATAAGTTACTATATAAGCTAATAAATTATACTAAACTACAAATTTAATAAGTACTATTAAGTAGTTATTACGTACCTATTTTAGCGCTATTTTTTTAATTAGGCTTAGCGCAGTATCTTTAAGAGTCGATTATTAGATTATATAATATATATAGCATTTTTCTTTTTAATTAAATAGTTACTAATAGCAACTTTATTATATAAAAAAAAAGAAACTCTATTACTTTTAACTTTATATATATTATTATTTTTATTATTATTATTTTTAATATATTATATAGTATTAGTATAGGAGTATTTACTTTTAAAAAAAATTATTTTTAAATATAAATTCTTCTAAATTTAGTACTATACTAAACGAATAAGAGTCTAGGTTTATAAAATTAAAAAGATATTATTATATACTATAGTACTAATAATATATTACGTAATTACGAATTATATAAGTCAGAACTAAATTTTACCTAATTATATAAAGTTATTATTATATAATAAACTCTAATTAAAAATTATATTACGTAACCTATATTAGGCCTAAAAGGGTATAGTTAAAATTTTAGTTAAATATATTAATAAACTAAGAAGTTTTAGAGACCTAAAATAATGGCTAAAAAAATAATTATGTTTAGGTAATTTTAATTTATTACGTATATTAACTAAGTAGTAACTAAAATTCTTATAAAAGTTTCGTTAATTTTCTTTCTAAAACGGTATAATTCGCTTATTTGTAGGCTTAGTAATTAATATTATATTAATTTATAAAATAGATAACTTTTTGGATTTGTCTTTTTCAATGTTCCCCCCCCTATAATATAATTAATATTAAAAAAATAAAACTATAACGTAAAAATATATAAACCGTAATATATTGAAATATATAAAAATATTACAATAACTTACGTTTTTATTAGCTAATAGCCAGTTTTTTTTTTTACTTTATTATTACTTCTTTTTCTTTAATACTCCTTTCTAATCTCCCCTATTTATAGTACTAACTTATTATAAAATATTATTTTTTTTAAATTTATATTTTTAATATTTTTAATATTATCTTTAGTATATATTATAATTATTTTTGCGTTTTCTTTGTTAAATATAGTTTTTATTATTTATATTAATATTATAACACGTCTCTTTTTACATACTTTTATAAAGAATTTTTTAAAAATATTTAGATTATTTTTTAATAATGGTCTTTTACTTTCTTTTTTAGAACTTTTAATTACGTCTCTATTAATAATTCTTTTTACTCTTTAAATTATCTTAGGAACGTTACCCCTTTTAACTTTATTTATATTATTACTATTATTTTTTTTATGTTTAATAGATTATATAGTATTATAAATACTAATAAAAGTTCTTTTAACGTAAAAATAATTATAAAAATTAGTATATTTACTTTTAAAAGAGGATTAACTTTACATTTAAGTTTTATTAAATATCGCACTATATTAGAGGAATAGAATCTTAGATTTATAAAATTAAAAAGATATAATTATATACTATAATATTAGTAATATTTTACGTAAGTAGGAATTATATAAGTATAAGTAACATTTTTCTTATTAATATAATTTTATTATTAGATCACTAATATAATTTAGAAAAACTAGTTATATAATCTATACTAGGTCTAGAATAGTATAATTAATATTTTAGTTAAATATATTTACTAACTAAAAAGTTATAGGAATCTAAAAAAGAGATTTAAAAATTACTATATATAGGTAATTTTAATTTATTACATGTAACTAATATATAGTAAATAAAATAGTTAAATAATTTTTAGTAACTCTTTTTCTAAAACGGTATTATTTACGTATTTTTTAACTTAGTAATTAATTTTATATAAATTTTTAAAAAAGATAACTTCTTTAATTACGATTTTTTTATTATACCCCCCGGTAAAACTACTAGAACTATTACTACTATTATTATTTAATAGGTTTAAGAACGGAAGGTTTTATAGTAATGTTTATAATCTTATTTTCTACTTTTTATAATTATTAATTTTTTTTCCTTTTTATCCTTTTTAAAAAATATAGTATTAGTTATAATAATATAGAAAACTTTTACTAATGTCTTTAAATATTTTAGTGTATCTTATAGTTTACGCGCTTCTTAAATTACTATAGTAAAATATTATTTATATTTATTACTATATTAAATTACCTTACTAAGAGTCTTATTAGCGGCTAATTAGTACTACTATTTAGTATTTAATTTCTTTTATAGAGTACGCGTATTATTTTTTATACTCTTACGCTCTTTTTTTTTTTTTTTTAAAAAAAATAAGCCTTTTATATTAAGGCTACCTAACTATTTAAAGAAAGTGCTTTATCTTCTAAGTAAACTAACAACCGGCTCTTTAATTCCTAACTAATATATTATTGGCTAGTTAAGTAACCTATACTAGAATTTAATTAATTACTTAATTAGGACTAGTTACTTTTCTATTTAGGTATAGTCTATTCCTAATTAGGTATAGGTCGCTACGCTAACCTAATATAAAAATATACTAACCTATTTAAGTAATATAACTAAACCTAATAAGATTAAGTCTAAAACCTAATAATAACTAAATAATTAAATAGTAGATAAAAGTAGATAAGAACGAGATTTAAACTTATAGCCTATAATATTACTATTATAGATAGTTAGGTATGTTATCTACTAAGCTATATACCCTCTCGCCATTACGCTCTTAATAAATATAAGTAATTAACTAAAAGATATTATTAAAATCTTATTTATATTACTAAATTTACAGCTCTAGTTATACTATATTTATTTTAGTAATATATTATAACCTTTATATTTTTACTCCTAACCATTATATTAGTTTAATTATTTATTTAATTATATTTAGGTTGCCGCGTAATATACCCTAGTAATAAAAATATTTTAAAAAGTAATAAACTAATTTTTTAGGTATTTTATAATACTTACCTAAAAATCGTTAGTAGAAGAGATAGTAATAATAATATACTTATTTATAAGCCGCCTATTAGGTAGAATATAGGCTAGAATAAAATATTTATACTTTATTTTTTTTTAGATTTCTTATTTATTATAATCTTAATTTTAATAATAATAAAATATTAGCTTCTATAGTTATAGTCTACCGGTTTTTTTTTTAGAAAAAAAATAAGCGCTTTTATATTAAGGCTACCTAACTATTAAAAAGAATATTTTATCTTTTAAGCGAGCTAATAACTAACTCTTTAATTTCTAACTAATATATTATTTACTAAATAAAGTTATATTAAATTACTAATCTAGGTAACCTAATTAGGCCTAGTTTACTACGCTAGACCTATTTAGGAATAGATTTTTATTTTATCTAACTTTAGATAGTAAATATTTTACTTATATTTTTAGATATAATATATTCTATATAGGGATTTTAGCTTTTTATAAGTTTATATTAATTCTTTAGTAGTACTCTATACTTTTAAAAATTTTACTTTTTACTAATAAAGTAGGCGTATTTAAAAAATATTATAATAAAAAGAGGAATTAAACCCCTAATATAAGAAATAATAACGAAAATTCAAAGAATTTCGTAAATTTAAAATATTTCTAGACACTTACCTACTATACTATCCCACCTTTAGCCTACCTAATAAATACTTTATAATTAACTATAAAGTTATACTATAACTACTAGTCTATTATAGATTAACTAGTAATAGTTATTATATTAAAATTTTTATTATTATTACTAATATTTAGTAGAATAGAGTAGAAAACACTAAGGCTACTTTTATAGTTATTATTTACAAAAAATTCTTTACTAGCGTTTACTAATAAGAGAATTTTTTTAATTTTTTTAAGTAAAAGAACTATTTATAAACTATTTACTAAAGTTAAAAAGAGTATTTAGTAAATTAGTAATTATACTTTTATATAATTTATTTAACTAATTATATAACGTATTACTAGCTAGTATATACTAGATTAATTTTTAAATATTATACTTTTTAGCGGTACTATTACTAGCCTATTTAGATAAAGTTTTTATATAAGATTTTACTATCTTATCTATACTAATAGACGTTTTATATAGTATAGAAAATTAGTTTACTATAACTATATATAGGGGGGTGATATTAGGAAAAGACTAATCTAAAAAGTTATTATTTTTAACAATTAATATAAAATTAATTACTAAGCCTAAAAATACGCTAATTATACCGTTTTAAAGAGACAGTTAAAGAGATTTATATAAGGATTTTACTTACTACTTAGTAAGTGTACGTAATAAACTCAAATTACCTAAATATAATAATTTTTTTTAGCCCTTTTTTAAGGTTCCTATAACTTTTTAGTTAGTAAATATATTTAACTAAAATTTTAACTATACTATTTTAGGACTAGCGTCGGTCACGTAATCTAATTTTTAATAAGAATTTATTATATAATAATAAATTTATATAATTAGTAAAAATTTAGCTCGTACTTATATAATTAGTATATTTATATACTAATTAAATAAATAGTGTGGCTGTGGTGGCTGTGTAGGCGACTAAAAGGGGTTTTAAAAAAGGAGGAGTATATATATACCTTTATTATATAATAAGTAATTACGTAATATATTATTAATATTATAGTATATAATAATATGTTTTAACTTTTATAAACTTAAACTCCTATTTACTTAAAATAACGCTAAATCTTTTAAAACTTAAATATAAAGTTAATCTACTTTTAAAAGTAAATAGTTCTCGTTCCTTAATTACTACTATTTTAAAAAAGTCTTCTACTATTATTTATCACGCTATATAACAAATTAACAATATAAATAAAAAGAATTATAATATAAAAAAAGTTTATATAGAGGGTATAAAAAAGTTAACTAAAAAAGATAAAAGAGTTATTAATAGAAACTTAACTAGAAGTCCTAAAAAAAGCAAATAAAAGACTATTAATAGAAAATAGTCTAAATATTATAAAAAGACAGTTATAAAGGACTTTAAAAGAGGAGAGTTACTCTATTAATATAAGTAAAAAAAACTAATAATAAACAAAGAAAACGCTAAAAAAAAAGAGTAAAATACGCTAAAAATAATATAAAAAATATAAAAAATATAAATTTAAAAATAATTATATTTTTTAATAAGTTAGCAATACAAAGGGGATAATAAAATAAATAATATTATAGAATAAGAAGTAAAAATAAAGTTAAAAAAGAACTCGCTGTTAGCTAATTACAAATTAATTTATTTTAACTTTTTAAAATATTAAAATATATAATTTTTTATATATTTTTACGTTATTGTTTTAGTGTTTTAATATTAATTATATTAATTATTTTATAGGCTAAAATCTTATTATATAAGTTTAGGATGCAATTTAGGTAGAAGGTAGAAGTAATTTAGTATTTATTAAAATACCTAATTCTTTTACTTCTTTTACTAGTAAGGATTATATAAATAAAGTCCTTATACCTAAAGTAAAACCGAGTATAAAAAGGGGTAAGTTTTATAAAGTATTTTTACCCCTTTTTTTAATCCCTTTTTTGTTTAATATAATAATATATATATATATATTATTATATTATATTATAATTATAAACTTTATAATAAAGGCATACATATACTCCTCCTTTTTTAAAACCCCTTTTGGTCGCCCCGAGCCACTACAGCCACACTATTTATTCGATTAATATATAAATATATAAACTTTATATTAATATTAATTTAGGTTAATAATTTTAATAAGACAACGCTCCTATTTATAAATTAACGAACGTTTTAAACTAGTTTAAAAATAATAAAATTATACTATTTCCTTACCCAGCCTATAGTCCTTATTTAGCCCCTATAAAAAATATATAGAGTTATTTAAAATAAGGACTAAATAAAAATAAAAAGGCTAATTTAGGGGTAGGATCTAGTTTATAAAGTATAAAGGCCTTTAAAAGAGTTATTATAGAAAAGTAAAATAATATACTATAAAAAATTATTAATAACTATATTTTGTCTCTCCCTAACTATTATAAGGCGGTTATAGAGGCTAAAAACTACTATACTAAGTACTTGTAATATATTTACACTAGTTTATTATTAAAAATTTAAAAAAGTAACTTTTATATATAATTATATAAATAATATATAAATATATAAAAATATTATATATACTTATATATTATAAGTACTAGTATAATATGTATAAAAATAACTACTATATTTAATAGGCCCTGGGTTATAGCGCCTCTGTTTTTACCTACCTCTATATTAAGTGAGGACGTAGCGTACACCAAGTCGATATAGCTCCTACGGATAAACGTAAAGAAATATAAAAATAACTAAATTTTATACCTTAAATAAAAAGTTATTATAGTTTAAAGTAGGGTTTTAAAAATTTTTTATATTTACTAATTTTTTTTTACCCCTAAACCCCTTAGTTAGTACTCCCTAACCAGGTAAATAGATTATACTAGTCTTTTTTTTTTAAAATAGTATTATTTTTATATTTTTAGGCCTTATAACTAAAAAGTTATATTATTTTAAAAAAGGTAATTTTTAGATTAGTCTTTTCCTAATGTCACCCCCCTGTAAATAGAAAGGCGTAAATTTTTAAAATTTAGTACTTATATAGTCTATTACGTTAAACGTTATTTTATAAATATTTTAATTATAGGTATAGAGGGATACGTAGATTATATTATAAAAACTTAATAAAGGCATATATATACTCCTCCTTTTTTAAAGCCCCTTTTAGTCGCCCCGAGCCACTACAGCCACACTATTTATTTAATTAGTATATAAATATAAATATAATATTATAAAAACTTAAAAAGTAGATATTAAATATTAATATTAAATAAGAATTTATATATAAAGAACTAACTAGATATCTTAAAGTAAAATAAGAGTATATACAAAAATACTAGTATCACTAGTGTAGACGTACCCGTCTTAGTACTTATACCTAAGTAAGGGGCGCCTTTATACCTATAATACTAAACTATATAAGTACTATATATAAAATATATACCTAAATATCTTAAGATATAACTAGTACTAAGAGAAGTTAAAAAATCTAGATAATATAACTAAAGAAAAAGAATCTATATTAGGGCTAATTAAGTTAAACTAAGTATAGAATCTAATAGAGATCTATATTAAATAGGTATTAAAAAAATAACTTTTACTTTTAACTATAATCTAAATTAGATAGTTATTAGTAAATATAATTAAAGTTTTAAGTCTATAATACTTTATTATACGAACTATAATATAGTAATTTTATAATTATATATTTAAATAGCGTACGTCTAATACTATAAAATAAATTTAAATATTTATATATAGGTCTATATTAATAATAGTAAAAAGTACTATAAAATATATAATATTTATATAATATAATATAAGTATATATTAAAGAAAATAAAGAGTACTATAAGAAGTACTATATTTATATATTAATTGAACAAATAGTGTGGCTGTGGTGGCTCGGGGCGACTAAAAGGGGTTTTAAAAAAGGAGGAGTATATATATACCTTTATTTATAAGAAGTACTATAAAGTTTATAATATTTAATATAATATATTATACTAAAGTATTATAGATATATAACTAATAACGCTACCAGTACACTAGCGCGGCGCTATACCTTTTTCGATCTAGCCTTACCTGACTTTTTCGACACATTAAGTATAAAGGCATGCATATACTCCTCCTTTTTTAAACCCCCTTTTGGGTCGCCCCGAGCCACCACAGCTACACTTTTTATTCGATTAATATATAAATATATATATAACTAATAAATATAAATAATTACTATATAATAAATAAGGTTCTTAAAGATCTAGAGCTATATATAAAGTAACTATTATATTATAATTCATTTATATTGTAAAAGAAAAAACTAATTAGTTTATTATTTATAAATATATACTCGTTACTTAAGATATATAATAAGTTATATTATTAAAATAATAGTAATAAGTAATAATTATAAATAAGTTAGAGGAAAACTAGTAGTATATATATAGTATAAAATCGAGTAAAAAACTATAGTTATAATAGCTAGAAAACACTAACGAGGCTTTAAAAAAAAGTATATATATATATATACTTTATATATTAAAAAAGGTAAATTAAAATTAAGATAAAAAAACATAGCACTATATTAGACTATACTAGTATACTAGTATACTAGTATACTTGATACTTAATATTTCTTAAAAAATATTAAATTAAAAAAGTCTAGTATGGATACTATATCTAGAGAAGAAATAAATATATAGTAATAGCTAGTATACTTATATATCTCTTCTCTATTTTTTATAGTTAATAGTTTAGCTAAATATTTATTAAATAATAAAAGATAATTAGTAAAATATACACTCTTTTTAATTTTAAAAGTATATACTAAAGCTTTATATATTACTTTTACTTCTATTTATAATATACAGCTATTTCTACTCTTACTCTTCTTTTAATAGATAGTATATTTACTTAAATTAATTTTAATATTAAAGTACTAAATATAAAAACTACTTAAACAATTTAAACTATATCCTATCTATTAGTAGTAAAATTTAATAATAAAAATTTAATAAGAAGTTCTCTCTAATACTATTAAATATTTTAGATATAATATAATTACTAAGTTCTCTAAAAGTATTATTTATTAATTTTATATAATTATAAATAATTAATATAATAATATAGAGAGAATTATAATAGTATTACTAGTAGAGATAATAGAATTTAAAACTTTAAAGTTAATAGTACTAGTCTATATAAAGATAAAAATAATAGTAATAGTAATAGTAATAGTAATAGTAATAGTAATAGTAATAGTAATAGTAATAGTAATAGTAATAGTAATAGTAATAGTAATAGTAATAGTAATAGTAATAGTAATAGTAATAGTAATA